>PVIR01014626.1:10572-39959 GCA_004026965.1 Petromus typicus | reverse complement strand
AAATACAGGGCCGGGAGGAGCGGTATAAGCACTTAGGTAGGAGGCCCCAAAAGGCTGGGAGAGGAAAGGGACTTCTGGGTCCCCGAAGGAAGTGAGGAGCGGGCTGCGGGCCGGCCGAGTGGGGACCCAGACAGACACAGCCAGTCCTGTAGGACTGTAACCTAAATCAGAACCAGCTCCGGGGAGAGGGGGATGGGACCTGCAGTGCCCAGTGGTCTTCAGCAGTCCTAGAAGCAGCACAGAGACTCCAGGGCTAGCAGGAGTCCATTGTGATCTAGGGGTGACGTGATGCCCTCTAGACTGGGCATGGTGGTGCACGCATGTAATCCCAGAATTTGGGAAGCTGAGACAGGAGGATTGCTGAGTGCTTGAAACCAGCCTAAACTACATAGTAAGACTTTTCTAAAAAAAAAAAAAAGGCCTAGGGATTTGGCTCAGTGGTTCCAGTGCCTTCCCTGCAAACATAAGTTCTCCAGTTCAATCTCTGTATCAAACAGATAGAAAAATTCTTACGCAAACTCCCACCTTCAAATGTTTGTTCGGCTACAGACATAAGGGGAGCTGTTTTCTGCCTCATGGAGTCCTTGGACTCCCCAGAATACCCTCAGGATAGAATAAGGGCTGTTGTTTTCCTGGTGGGACTGAAAAAGGAAACAGACAGACAGCAGGGCTGGTAATTTCCTCTGTGTGAAGGCGAGGAGCCAGGTTTTGAGCTGAACACGGAGTTCTGTGTTGGACTTCCCCACCCTGGCCTCACTCACCTCGGTGCTGTCTACTCTGTCTCTCTCACTGTCTTTTTCTCTTTTCTTTTCTTTCTGTTCTGTTCTCTTGAGACAGGCTCTTACTGTGTATCCCAGGCTGGCCTCGAACTCTCAGCAATCCTCTTGCCTCAGCCTCCGAGCGCTGGGGTTACAGTGTGCTGTGCACCACCACCTCTGGCTTCCTTAGTGTCTCTGTAGGGATACAGGTAACAGAGCCACAGAATGCTGAATGCCCGACAGTGACCGAGAGGCCATAGTTACACACACCAGTTCCCCAAGACAAATGTGACCATTACATGTCCCAACATAGGGTGATTTAAAAAAAATGCAAAGAAACAAGAAAAATAAGTTGACATGTTAAAATCAGTTAAAAAGAGAAAGAATGTGCCATTGGGTTGAGTAACTTTTTCTCACCAGTGCACCTGGGAACAAGCTCCCTGCCACGTTCGGCTCTGGTCGTGCTTTGTCTTTTTGATGCCAGCTATAGAACTCAAGGATGTTGTGCCTGCCAGGCAGGCCCAGTGCCACCGAGATGCATCCCCAGTCCCAGTGTCTGCTTTTTGAGACATGGTCTTGCTATGTGGGTGGGGCTGCCCTCAAGATCGCTATATCATCCGGCCTTTTGAGTGCTGGGCTCATGGGTGTGTGCCACTACAACTGCCCCATCTAGGATAACAGAGGGACTCCTTCTTGCTTTGAGAGGGGTGATGCTATGAACAAACAAAAAGGGGGTGGAGGAACCTGTAATCCCAGCACTCAGGAGGCAGAGGCAGGAGGATTGCCGTGAGTTCAAGGCTAGCCTACACTATATAGTGAGACCTTGTCTCCAAAACAAAGAAGGGGGAGATGGAATCATAATACATTTCTTTTTTTTTGAGACGGTCTCACTTTGTAGTTCAGGCTGGCTCTGTGCCTCCAACTCACATCACAGCAATCCTCCTGCCTCTGCCTCCCAAGTGCTGGGATTACAGGTGTGAGCCACCATGCCTGGCACTGTGGTATGTGGTACTGATTACTGCTGGGGTGAGTCTCTACACCCAGTATAGGTATGTGGTTACTGGGGATCGAACCTGGGCCCTTGTGCTTGCAAGACAGGTGCCGGAACCACTGAGCTATATCCCCGGCCCCATAATACATTTCTCATGACATTGTTGTGAAGATGAAATGATTTGATCCATATCAGTTATGTGCAGGGCCAGAAGCTATTTAAAAAAAATTATATTGAAAAAATATTTAGGGGCTGGGGGCATAGCTCAGTGGTCTGGCATTTATCTAGAGGGCACAAGACAGACAACTGAGAAAAACACTTTGTTGTATGTACCCCTGAAAATGCAGTTTCAGGCTTCGTGCACACACATCGTCATACATACATCATGCTTCACTATGCTGGCCTCATGCTTCACACATGCAAGTGTCATACACAGAAGACTCGAATTGGGGCCAAGGAACCCACATTTCCACAGCTTCTCTGTGTGACTTAACCCTATAGATATTCCTTACCTCTTTTCCTACTACTTGTGGCATTTTAGGATAAGGAGAGCAGGGTGCAAAAGGCAGAAATCATCTGAGAAAATATCAGTAAAGAGGCCAGGTGTGGCAGCTTGGCCCTGTAATCCCAAGACTTGAGAGGCTCAGGCAGGAGTATTGCCAAAAGACTGAGGCCAGCCTGGACTACATAGTGAGTCCCTATCTCAAAACCCTCCAAAATAAAATACATTTAAAAAAAAATTACCGGTAAGGCTGGGGATGTAGCCCAGTGGCACCTCACCTGCCTGGCCAGCACAGGGTCCTGTGTCTGATCCCTGGTACTACACACACAAAAAGGAAAGCCTTGAGTTTAAAAAAAAAAAAAAAGTGTTGAAACCAAGAAATCTACTAGAAGTGAAAAAGTCCAAGCTGGGCATGGTGGCGCACACTTGTGATACTCAGCACTCCAGAGGCTGAGCAGTTCGCTGCCAGGCTGTGCTACGTAGTGAATTAAAGACCAGGCTAGTTTGAACTACAGTGAGACACTGTCTAAAAAAAAAAAAAAAGTCCACCAGTGAACTAAAATTTTGTTTCTGCAAGACAATAAGATAAAGAAAAAAATGTGAAAAGGGTAAATGTTCTTAAAATTAATGAGCTATTATTAGTGGTTTTGTTTTGAGATGGGATTTTGCTGTGTAGTTTAGGCTGGCCTCGAACTTGTGGAAATTCTCCTGCCTCTGCCTTTAAGTGCTGAGATCATAAGTATGCACCTGAGGGGTGGAGGATGCAAGGAAGGGAGTAATGCTTCCTGGTCTGGGGTCTCAGTTTAGCTCTGGAGGCCAACAGAGTGCTGCAACCCTGTAATCCTAGCTCATGGGAGGCTGAGGCAGGAAGGTGGCCATGAGTTTGAGGTCAACTTAGGCCATCTCAAAAAGCCACCCCCCCCCCCAGAAAAGTAGCAATGAAAGACAGCAGGGATTCCAGAAGCTTCTCAGTTCTAGTTCTGTCCACTCAGTGACTGTAGTTGATTTGCCTCATTTTCCTCATTTGTAAAATAATACCTAAATTTTAAGGGTTTTGTGGAGATTTTAAGTTCTCCGTAGAACAGCTTTCACTAAAAAGAAGCCTTTATGACAGCGCCTAGAGCATTCTCGTTAGGTTCTAGTGCGTTTTAAAGTTTGACGAGTGAATCCACAAGCGTTTGGGGCAAGTCCTTCCTCGGGTGGTCACTGGGCCGGACAGGCGAGGCGGGAAGGGCCGTGTATAGGGACACGGCCCAGCTCCCAGAAGCTTCTCCCGAGCCGGAAGCCGCGGGTCCCCGCCCGCCGACCCTGGGGCCGCGGCGGGGAGGGAGGAGCGCGCCGGCCCCTTCCGCCGCCCGCCCTCCGCCGGCGTCCGCGGCTGCTCCGTGTCGCGCGGGGCGGGGCGCGCGGCTGTCAGGGCCGCGGCGGGCGCGGGCGGGGACCCGGCCGCGCGCAGTGCGCCCGCGACGCGCTACCGTCCGCCCGCCGAGATGGAGCTGCTGTGCTGCGAGGGGCCCCGGGCCGCGCCCCGCGCCCGGCCCGACCCGCGACTGCTGGGCGACGCGCGCGTGCTGCGCAGCCTGCTGCGCCTGGAGGAGCGCTACGTGCCGCGCGCCTCCTACTTCCAGTGTGTGCAGAAGGAGATCCGGCCGCACATGCGGCGCGTGCTGGCCTACTGGATGCTGGAGGTACCGACCCGAGCGCGCGGCTCCGGCCGGAGGGAAATGAAAAGTGCGGGGGCCGCGCGGCTCCTCCCTTCCTTTCGGGTGTGCCGGGTGGCGGCCGCGGGCCATCCTGCGCCCCGGCTGCCTGGGGACCCTGTCCCCACTTCGGCGGAGGAAGCAGCTGCCGGAGTCGCCCTGGGGAGGGCGCCGCGGCCGGACCCCAGCCCAGGGAGCGGGAGGAGGCCGCGCGGAAGAAACTGGGGTCCCAGGGGCTCCATCCTCCTCTGTGGTCGGTCCTTGCCGCGGTGGGAAGCTTGCCCCTCGCGGTTCTGTGCCTCACTTCGCCCTACAACGCCGCCGCTGCTGCGGACTCGGCCCGGCCCTGACCGCGCGCCTTCCCCAGGTGTGTGAGGAGCAGCGCTGCGAGGAGGAAGTCTTCCCCCTGGCCATGAACTACCTGGATCGCTACCTGTCCTGCGTCCCCACCCGCAAGGCGCAGCTGCAGCTCCTGGGCGCGGTCTGCATGCTGCTGGCCTCCAAGCTGCGCGAGACCACGCCCCTGACCATCGAGAAACTCTGCATCTACACGGACTACGCCGTGTCTCCGCGCCAGATGCGGGTGCGTGGGTAACGCTCCCTCTCCCCGCGCGCGGGCTCCCTCCTCTCACCAAAGGCACGCGGCGACTTCGGAGGCTGGCTGCCCTCCCGGGTCGGGGAGTAGAAAAGCAGAGGCTTTTCCCTGGGCGAGCTGTGCGCGGGGCTGAGATGGGGCAGTGTAGTGCGGTGGTTGGCGAGCGGCCCGCGCTCGCCGCCCTCCTGGTCTTGCCCCAGTCGAGCTGCCCCGTCTACACTCACCACACTTGCCCTCTGGCTTTGCACAGCCACCCTGAGTTATTTATTGGCAGCCAAAGGGCATTAGCCTGTACACCCCCGCCAAGTGGGGAGTGGAATGCGCGTCTCGGGAGAGGAGGGGCTTCCGTGCCAAGTACCCCGGGTGGACTTTGTGATAGAAAAGCTCCCCACCTGATTAAAGCCAGGCCCTGATTGCTCTGCGGAAGTGCTGAGGTATTTCAACCCACCCACCGCTCTCCTTCCCTTTCCATCCCCAAGACACAGCCCCTTCCTAACCCTCCCTTCTCTGTCCTCATTTTTAGAAGGCCAAACAAGTCTGTCCTTTTCCCCTTGGCCTGGCTGGAGTGGGGAGCACGGCGCCCCCACTCCCTGCCTACCCACTCTGACCGAGGGCTTTCATAACCCTGTGGGGAGCTGCCGTCACTCCTGTGGTTTGGGAAGTGGCTCCTTGGGCCTCTTGCTGGGAAATGGGGCCCGGGTTCCAACAGGCAGGGCCGGAGAGCACAGTTCTGCCTGTCTCCAGGGACTGGAGTGTGGGATCTGGGAGAGGGGACGAGGCGCGTGGGACATCCTTTCCCCAAGAGCGTGGGGGAGCTGGCACCTCCCTTCACCTTGCTCTTCGGCGGGCGCCGGCCGAGCCGCTCCTGACCCCAGAGGCGCTGGGGCCCCGGCTCCCAGGAGGAGGGCAGCGAGCAGGCTCTGTGATTGGCTGGCGGGGATGAGGGTCCTGGGGCCCCTGGCTGCTGCGAGTGGAGGAACTGGATTCCTCTTCCTGCCAAGTAGCTCTCAGAGATGGGAGTAGGAGGCCGGAGCGGGGAATCTGGGAGGCCCCGGCTCTGGGATGAATCTGGTAGTTTCTGGCAAGCCTGAAGGTGGAGCTGGTTTCCAGGGCCAGGAAGCCAGTTTTTGGAAGGGCTGGGGCTGGAAGATGACTTTCTGTGGGTGACAAGATTGGTGTGGTGTTTTAGAGTGGGCTTGGTCCTTGCGGAGCTGGGGTGGAAACTGGGTTGGAGGCGGGATTCCTAGAAGGTCAGCCTTGGAAGGGAGGAGGTTAAGACCTGGGAAGCAGGGAGACCAAGCCCCTTGCCGGCGGGTGAGGTGGCCCCTGCAGCCTCTCCCTCGAGGGTATGTGCTCTCCCAAGCAGGGCTAGGTTGTTGGGGTGGATGGGATAAGCTTCCCTAGGAGAACTCCCCTCCTACTTGCCCCCCGGGGTTCCCTGGGAGCCTAGGTGCTTTCTTTGCACCCCTGGGTAGAGTTTGGGATCAGAACCCTGACTTCTTTGCTCCCTTCTGGCCACCGCCCAGCCTGTCTCCTTAGGCGGTGGGAGAGGCTTGGGGCTGACACCGAGCCTGGGACCAAGAGGGACAGCCGTGGCTGGGGCTCTGAACAAGTAGGGTGGGGCTACCTCTGCTGCCTCAGTAAGGAGTCAAACCCACTAGTTCCTTCCTGAGATACAACAATGAAGAAATCCTCAAGTGTGCAACTCGGAAATGGGGCCAGGGCTGGGAAGCCCCGTTGAGTGGGCTGGGGTGGGGCTCCTGGTGCTGGCCCAGCAGGTGGGGGACAGGGATTGGCCTGCCAGGTCTTCTGGGTGCATCCTATCTGGCCTGGCTGCCGCCTTGTGAGTCAGGTGGCATCGCAGTGGGGAGGGGGCTGTACCCTGGGACCCAGGCCGGTGTCCCACCGAGGGGATGTGGGCTGGGTTGGGTAACCTCCCCTTTGAGGAACCTTCGCGTCTCAGCAGCTATGTCATAAGGAGTGGCCTCACGACTGCTGCTCCTTCAAGAGGTGGCAGCTTGTCTGGGACGTAGGGCTGAAAATCTTGGGGGTTTGGAGAGTCTGCTGCATCTCTGATGACGTCCAGGTTGTGGTGGTGCTGGTAGCATCAGGATCAAAGGGATAATAATCCATGCAGCACGCAGGGTGAGGATCAGTAGGGGCTCAAAGTACCCTAAGTCGCCATCCCACAGTGCCAGTCCCAGACTGGCAGTACAGCGTGGGTCTTGGACTTCTTAATCTTGCTGGGTCTTTTCTGGTGAGGCTTTGGCCCTGTCCCCCCACCCTGCCCTCTCCAGTTGGTGACCCTCCCCTTTCTTCCCAACCGCAGGAATGGGAGGTGCTGGTCCTGGGGAAGCTCAAGTGGGACCTGGCGGCTGTGATCGCACATGATTTCCTGGCTCTGATTCTGCATCGGCTCTCTCTGCCCAGTGACCGACAGGCCTTGGTCAAGAAGCACGCCCAGACCTTTTTGGCCCTGTGTGCCACAGGTAAGTGCCCTGCACACACATTGCCCAGTTGGGAAAATCAGAAGACTCAGAAGGGTGAAATCCTGTTTGATACTCAAAACTCCTTCATGAAAACGGTGTCCCCACGAACCCCTGGTTGCCCCAGCAAGTGGGATCTCAGAGATCTGTGGGGACCGGGAGGTGGTAGAGAAGAAATGACCTGTGTGTTTGGGGGAACAGTTGAGTTTCAACACCAAGGGTTCTCTGGTGTCGGGCCAGGACCACCTGCACCCTGGGCAGTTTCCTGTCCCCCCAACCTCTGGCTGGGTGGGGGAGGACTCCATGGCACCATCCTTGTGTATCATGCATGAGGCCTGAGTTCATCCCCAGCACAGCAAAAAACCAAACCAGAGCAGCCTGACCCTCTCTGGATAAGGCCTTTCTGCTCCCCCACCTTGCCTGCCTCTCACTGCATCACACTGTGGTCCCAGTATGCCCCCGCCTGGACTTCCTGAAGTCTGAAGTCTGGCTGGGATGGCTGCTCTCCCCCAAGCTTCCTCAGTCTCATGGCTCCCTCTCCTCCTTTCCAAGATTACACCTTCGCCATGTACCCGCCATCCATGATCGCCACAGGCAGCATTGGGGCTGCAGTGCAAGGCTTGGGCGCCTGCTCCATATCCGCCGATGAGCTCACTGAGCTGCTAGCGGGCATCACTGGCACCGAGGTGGTGAGTGCAGGAGGCCCCTTCATCAGGCAGTGCAGTTCCTAGAGTCTGTGGCAGGGGGCAGCAGTCACCCCACACCCAGCCCAGCTCCTGGTTTCACACCCAGGGCATGGAAGCCCTCTATCTCCTGCCCTGGTCTGGAGAGGAGCAGGTGTCAGGGTGGAGTAGAGGCTGCTGGTTTGAGGTGCCCCTTGTTTGCCAAGTTGTGTTGCAGTGGGGTGAGGGGCCCAGTGTCAGATGAAGGCTGCTGTCACACCCTCTCGCCACATCCTCTTGCCAGTTTCTGAGAACCAAAGCCTCGATTCCTGGGGCTGGGCTGTGGCCTAACCTCCCTGGCCTTCCCTGGTGTGGGAGGCATCGGTCCTCTGCACCTGCCGCCATGCTGTGGGAGGAATGGGCCTCACCATCCTGTTGTCCCCAGGACTGCCTCCGGGCCTGCCAGGAGCAGATCGAAGCCGCACTCAGGGAGAGCCTTCGGGAGGCCTCTCAGACAGCCCCCAGCCCGGCGCCCAAAGCCCCCCGGGGCTCCAGCAGCCAGGGGCCCAGCCAGACTAGCACGCCCACAGACGTCACTGCCATCCAGCTGTAGCCCCGAGTAGCCGCTGTGGGGTGGGGGGCACCGCCACCTCTCCCTGCCTCGGAACAACCCTCGCCACATCCGAAGATGGAGGAGCCCTGCCAGCCCGGCGCCCAGCTGCTCTTCTTGCTCCTGCCCAGTTCAGCCCCCTGGCTCTGGCCAGGGCCATGCTGGTCAGATGGGAGGGAGTGGGAGAATCCCTGCACCTGCGTCTCTCAGAGGCTGCATTTCTGGCGCTCTCCTTCTTACCTAATGCCCCAGTGCCTTCTAAGGTGTTGGATGGGTGCTTTGGGCACCTGCTGCACGCAGAGGGGACAGTCTGCTGCTCCTAGAGGGAAGGCCTAGCCTCAGCCAGTCTTCGCTTTGCTTTCCGCTCAGCTCCTCCAATGTGCTTCAGGGTTTGGTGCTGAAGCAGCCGTTTTAATTTATTATTGCTCCAAGTACAACTATAAGGGGTGCAATGCGCGTGCCAGCCCCACAAGCGGTGGGCACCCTGGCAGCTGCTGCTTTTCTCCCCACTGCTGCCAGTTACAGGAGCTTTGTGGCCCAGGAGCTGCTACAGCCTGGGGTGGGGCCATGCCCTCCTTTCTCTTTGCCCCGTCTCTTCCTCCAGCAGGAAGTGCGGGCAGGGACACCGGAGGTGGCCGAGCCCCGCCGGAGAGGGAGGCAAGCTCTGTAGACAGGCCTTTCCTAACCAAAGCCACAAGGCTCAGGCTGGTAGCCTGGGACCACTATGCTGCCTTAATAAAAATGGTGGAAGAGAACTGTCTCAGCTTCTGGGATCTCACAGTGCTGTGGGTAAAGGCCTATTTCCGGAGGGCATGAGGGGAGGTGGAAGTCAGGAGAGGTGGAAGTCGCTCGTCATTTCTGTGAGGGGCTGTGGGCCAGTCTCTGCCTTGACAGCCAGTTTCCTTTTATAATGTGTGATGCAGCCCTAGAAATCATAGTTGAGTAAAACTGCAGAACAGACCCCTTAGGTTCATAGGAAAAGAAAAGGGCCACAGTGGGTGGAGTGGGTGTGGCTCAGGAGCACTTCCCCAGCCCTCATGAAAAAGCTTTAGATGAAAAGATAGCACGGTCTCATGCCTGTGATGCCAGCATTTAAGGCAGGATTGCTGAGTTTGAGATCAGCCTGGCCTACAGTTCAAGACAAGCCTGAGCCACAGTCAGACATGGTCTCAAAAAACATCCCAACAAGAACAAAACACCACAAACACACAGACCCTCAAAAGACCAGATCGTGCTTTTTACATGTTAAGTGTGAAGGATATAAACACCGTAATAACTTCGTTCTCCATTGTGGAGTCAACCTGACCTCTGGGGCAGTGGTGGGAGTGGGTAGTGCTGCCAGATGTGGGTTGGTGCCAAGGGAGCTGGGTACCACTGTGCTCTGATAAAACAGCCTGGCAGGCACTCTGCCACTGAGGAACACCTGTTGCCCTCCAACAACTTCCTGTGAAGAATGAAATTGGAATTCCATATTATTGTTACCTGTCACAAAATATTAACTCTTCCCTCAACCATTTGAAAATAAAAAAATACCATTATTGGTTGATAAAAAATAGGCATTTGGCCTGGATTTGTCTACCACTGGTCTAAAACTTCACTACAGAAACTACAGAGAACCTGTTTAGTGTTGACTTGGTCTAACCGCCCCAGGCCTGACCTTTTCTCCCCCTCCTTCCCTAGAAGAGGAGTGCTCTCTGGTGGTGTCCTTCACCCACAGCTGCTCCCCTCTGGCACTGTGCCCCAGTGGCCATGTCAGGGCAGACAATGCACCAACTCGAGCCTGGGGAGGAAGCCTGTAGGTCAGGCGCCAGCCCTGTGGGAAGGAGCTGGGTAAGAACCCTGGAGATGGTGGGGCAGTGCGACCCCACCTGCCAGAGCAGGGGAAGGACCTCAGCGGCATCACAATGGTTTGTTCCAATAAATACCCACTTTATGCTTTTTTGGTTTTATCCACGTCCCAGCGGCACAACTGAGAAAGCGCTGTGCCAGTGCCAGCACCAGCTGGGGAGCCAAGTCCCAGTCAAACCATCAGAGTGAGCAGGCCGAAGCCCTCTATGGAAGGGGTCAGCAGCCTCAGTCTCCCCTGCCCAGGACTAGGAGCCGCAAATGCCATGACTGTTACTTGGCCAGTGGGTTCAGTGCCATCTTTGGTCACCCAAGAGGGGACCAGGACTGGCAACTGTTGTCCTCACTCCATGGCAACGGGGACATCTTCCACATCTCGGGGGACAGCGCTTTGAAGCTCTCGCCTGATCTCGGGGGACAACTGTGGGTGGGGCTGCAGCCGGAGCAGTTCCAGGAGGGCCTCCTTCTGATCTGAGGCCAAGTCAGCCTTGTAGCGCTGGGCCAGCGTTAGCAGGCACTGGTGCCAGAGCACAGGCAGCTCGCGCTTCTCCGTCCGGAAGCCCAGGAAGTGGAAGACCAGAGCGTCCAGCACCCGGTAGGGCAATGCATACTTCTTATCCAGCAGCAGCCGCAGGAAGATGCTGTTGGCACCGCTGTACTCCATCTCGGCAATCTTCAGCATGGCGGCACTGGGGGGAACAGGAGGATTGGGTCAGTGGGGGCTGTGCTAGAGGGCAGTGCCCTCTTCCCCCCACTGGCCCCAACTATGGTATTCTCTTACTTGATCTCATGATTACAATTCCTGGACTCATTACCATCTCTCCACGCAGCCACCCCGAAGCCCTGTGCTGTCCAGGACTGCGGGCCTCCTGGTGTCCAAATGCCTCCCCGCCTCCACCCTGACTGACCCTCCCCACACTCCCTTCATTGGTTCTTTCGCTCACTCGACTGGCTGCTCCCTGGCAGGCTGCCCTCTGGCACTTACATATCGGTGAAGTTGCACTCCATTCACTCATCGATTTTTCCCACAACCCAAGGCTATGCGCTCTGCTCCTCCCCTCTCTAGCCCCACACCAGGCCCCAGCAACCCCACCCCACACAGATGCCCAGGACTGCCTGCACCTCTGCACCACCAAAGTTACCTGGAGTGTAGCACGGGGATGGAGCACTTGGTTATGATGCTGCCCACGATGATGGCTTCCCGGAGGGTACAAGTACCTGACTCACACAGGGGGATCAGGATCCCTGGGAGGGGCAGAGGGAAGGCACTTTCAGTGGGGTGACCAGAAGAAGTGCCCTGCTGGCTCTCGGGACACTGGGTTCCTTCCTACCTTTGAACCAGGCCCCAGGCTTGAACAGGGCCTTCTTAAGGGCCATGTAGAGGTGGAAGTTGAGTCGTTTGAACTCAGCGATGTCATCGCGCACCCGGGGCAGCAGGACAAGGTTGTAGAAGCGCTGGGCCATGCGTTCCTTGAGGTTAGAGGCAAAGATCCTGGGGAAGGGGGGTGCCCAGGTCACAAGTCAGCCTGTGCCCGGCCCTTCACACCTCGCCATCCGTGGTGTGAGCTAGAGACTGCACAGTAAAAGCATAACCAGCCTAGCATAACCAGCCTTGCAGAGAGGGCTGTGGGGCTTAGAAGGAGCACGGGCCACAAGATGTACCCAAAAGTGTGCACTGTCTGCCTTCTGTGTTTTTTGCAGTGTTGGGGGTTGAGCCTAGGTTCTCATGTATACCAGCTAAGTGCTCTACCCCTGAGCTACACCCCTAGCCCCCCTCTTTGGGGCAGCAGGAGAGTGGTGACAGAAGAAGCACAGAGGACACCAAGGAACAGAGCTCTGGAGTGATGGTCACAGCACAGACAGCTGAGCCTTTGGCCCTGGCCTCACTCACCCATAGACATGGCTACCCCACCTCATTGCGCTACCTGGTGGCCTGGTACATAGCAGCTGCAGTCCAGGCCTCGGGCTCCGTGATATACAGGATCTGCTCCCAGTTGGAGAGTGCAGGGATGATTTTGAAGGCCTTGGGCAGCTTCCCGCTTCGGTACTTAGATAACACCTAGGGACAGGGTCAGTCACCATCTCCATTAACACTCAGGCGCCGGCCATATGCCAAGCCCTTGTCAGGATGCTTCTCCCATGCACATGCATGTGACTCTCATGCCAAGCCCGTAAGGAGGTGCTTTAGCATGCTCGCGCTTGCACGCCTGGAGCAAGAACCTGAATCCACATCCATGACATGAATCTACTCTTGGCCACCACGTTGTCACTGGAGATGTGGGCACTGTGGACACAGGAGGTGTCCAGCTCTCCTGTGAGGCTGCGCCACGGCAGCCACCGCCCCACGCTCACCTCCCGGACCCCTCTGTAGACCTCCAGGACTCGGGGGTCCAGTTGTGGCACAGGAAAGCCCGACACCTCTGACATGACTGTCTCGACCTCAGTCTGCTTCTCAGTCAACTTCTCCATGATGATGTCAGCCAGGGTGCGCCTGGAGAGTGGGAGGGAGGGCTGGGGTCACTGTCCTGGAAACGTCAGGTCCCCACATGGTCCCAATGAGTACCAGTGAACTGTAGCCCTGCTGCAGTGAGGCCTCAGGCCCCTCCCCCTACCTGCCACAAACTTACACAGTTGAGACAGAACTCCTTTCACAGAACCAAAGTCAAACCACTCAGGTGCCAAGTCCTGGCGTTTCAGCCCTTAATGACTGCGGACATGTTTCTCTGCCTCTCTATGCCTATTTTCTCTGTGCTAAAACAGGGCTCATGATGGTACTGCTTCGGCATACAACCCATCACACAGCTGTACACATACATGCTACTTGGAAATGCTGGTACCTAGCAAGTACAAAACCAACACGTCTACCATGCGCTGGCAAACTGAGAAGATGCTCCTAGCACCAGTTCCCAGCCAGGCCTCACCAGTGTCACACACATTGCAATTATCTTCCGGGATTTCAGGCTGCAGTGATCATTAGGAAGAGATTATGGCATGAATTTTTCCCTATCTGGATTCTGGGTTTGGAGTCAGTCTCGACAACTCAGCCAGATCCGATCTCAAGAAATAAAAGGAGTGGGATGCCGCCCAATGCAAAGGCCCTGGGCTCAACCTCGGTATTACAGGGAAAAAAAAGTCCTATGGAACAGCCGAGACTGGTTACATCCTCCACATTCTCTTCACCCTCCTTAGACAGAGGATATCAACATAAACCCCACCACCACCTCTGGAGACAAAGTTTTTTTTTTTTTTTTTTTGAGACAGGGTCTCGCTTTGTGGTTCAGGCTGGCCCTGAGCTCAGCCTCAAACTCACATCACAGCAGTCCTCCTGCCTCTGCCTCCCGAGTGCTGGGGTTACAGGTATGAGCACCTGGCACTGTGGTATGTGGCACTGACTGCCGCTGGGTGTTAGTCTCCACGCCCAGTATTGTTATGTGGTTACTGGGGAATCGAACCTGGGCCCTTGCCCTTGCAAGACAGGCGCTGGAACCACTGAGCTAACTCCCCGGCCCTGGAGACAAAGTTTTGATATGTAGCCCAGGCTCGTCTTGAACTCAAACCATGGTCCTCCTAACCTTCTCAGTGGTGGGGTTAGAGTGGGGGACCACAGGCAGCGGGCACCAGGCACTGCCTCACACATTCATGATCAGGATGCCCAGGGTATGGGAAGATACTGGTGTCCTCGAGCCTGCTGACATGTATTCCACATGCCTCTGGACCTGGATGCAGCTCGGGGGCACATGCATGGGCCAGAGCTTGCCTGGAATGCTCGGGCCTGGGCTCCATCTCCAGCATCTCAAAGCTCTCAAGTTCTAGAGCTCAGGGGGTTACAGTCAATCCTCCAGTCTCAGGAGCCCACAAGTCCCTCTTTTAGCCTCCTGTCCCTTATTCACTGCTAAGCTGCTCACGACTGTCTGTGAAACAGGAGTCACAAGGTGCTGGGCGGCCTTGAGGCTCTCTGGGGACAGGCATGCAGCCTGAACATGCACTCTGTGACACTGCAGCCACTATCAAAGGATACATCTGCCCATGTTTTCCAGCAGCCTGATGAACTGACCCAACTCAACTTGAAGGCCTGAGGCTGTCAGCATGTCATCACTGCTGGTCAGAATAAGCTGCTCCAAGGCCCTCACCTTAGATTCTCTGTGCCTGAGCCAAAGGTGTGGGCTCCAGAATTTGATCATGGGCAGGGGCTAGAGCTGGCATTTCTTATAGGTGGGAATACACTGTGTATGGTACATGTACCTGTAATCCCAGTACTTAAAGAGACCGAAGCTGGAAGATCTCCAGTTCAAGGTCAGGTTGGCATAAATAGCAAGACTTTGTCTCCAAAAAACAAAATCAAACAAAAAACTCTTAACTGGAGGCAAATCTTCCCATTCCCCAAAGCCCAGTCACCCACACACATCTGGAAATGCCTGCAGTCACTTTTGGTTATCACAGCTAGAGGGAATGTAGCTACTGGTACTACCGAGTACATGCCAGAGTTTTCTGCTCAATATCCATGTGTTCAGTTACTAGCCTCAGCCAGTAATGCTGAGGTTGAAAGTCCTAGATTAAGTAAAGTTTAGGTATGCAAGAGATCTCTGTAAGGAAACAGAGCACATGGGGACCAAATGCGATGGGATGAGAGGTCTACCTGCACAGCTGGGGCAACTCTAGAACACACTGACAGAGGGGCAGGAGTATTTGGAGTTGGGCCCCTTTGGCCAATGCAGTCTCCACAACTAGCACTCAGGCCCTTCGCAGAGGTACAACTTGCAAGTGTACCTCAGAATTGATTCCTGCAACGCTACCTGGCGGGAGGGTTCTTGTTCATGAACATTTCAATGGCACGTTCATCCTCAGGGTCCACGGCCACCTCTGCGTGGTGGCTCACCCCCGTCACTTTGGCCGCCTTCTCCAAGGTGGGCCACTCCTCATCCTCATCATCTGATCCATCCTGCTGTGGCGCTCCTGGCCCTAGGAAAGGGGAGATGAAACAGATGAGTGGGCGAGGGATTGGGAAGCCACTGAATCACCCAGTGGTGCAGGCCTGGCTTGCTTGGGACAGATACAAATGTCTGCGAGGACACAGATGGGGTGTGTGTTATCTTCCTGTTCCCAAGGCTTGCGATCCTGTTTTTAAAAAACAGTACAACACATGAAACAATGAGATAGCAATGTCGGTAAATAATGACTAACACATCGTGCTCAGTTAGGAAGCAAAACTGTTCTATCTTGTATGTATGTTACTTGGTTAACCCTGATAAACAAGAAGGAGGTACTGGTATTACACCCAGCTTTAAATAGAGACTCGAAGCACACAGCAAAGTGGTTCGTCCAGGGCACAGTCTGGCTTTAACTGTGCTCTTCACAGCTAAGTCACACACTCAGCAGTGCCCAAAGGGGGCATTTAGGACAGAGGTGGACTGGGAGTGTCACTCAGCAGCACACATGTTTAACATGACAGCTGCTCCTGAAGGACCCAGAGGCACCTGAAGCTTACTTGTTATCAGTTAAACTCATTCTCTTCCACTCCTCGGTCTACCTCCTGCATCCTATGTTTACTTCACCCAATGCTAAGTCCTATCTTGTTCTCTGCCCCCACCTGCAGTGACCAATCACATACCACATTCCACCTGATACTGCTATGTAATGTCTTGCAAACCCCTTCACACTCTCCTATCTGCTCTTCGTGTTTCAATGTTGCTTCCTTCTGACTTTTCTCCATTCTGTATCCAGAAGCTTCCAGAAACATCCTGCTGGTCCATCCTCAAAACTGCCCAACAGCTTCCCACTGCTGTGAAGTTAGCTTCCCAACCCATCAAGGCTCCAAGACTCAACTCCTGCCTCCTCACCACTGTCCACTAGTCCATCCTTTCCACAAACACTGAGCACTCACTCTGTTCCATGCATTGCCAAAGGCGCTACACAGGAATATAAAAATTCTGCCCTTAAACAGTCTATAGTCCCATCAGCACAGACAGACATAACATCCCCAGCCTTTTGGCTATTTATTTATCTATCTACTATCTTGCATAGTGGTGGGGTATCAAACCCACGAGATCATATATAGGAGTGCTATGAAAAATATATGCCAGAGTAGTCAGGGACATGGAGACAGGACAGCTGTTAAATGGCACGGTCAGGTGGTGTCCTCCTGCAATCCAGGGTGGCCACTCTGATCTTTGCCAATAAAGAAAATGGAGCACCAGGCACCTGTGCTGCTCCTAAGGAGGGGCTGAAGCTGGCGTCTGGGCCTGTCAAGGCTTTCGATGGTGGATCTCAGCTTTTAATGCTGTACATGGGCAAAATGTTCAGTGTTCCACCAGCCTCACCTAAAACTGGTGGGAAGGCTTTGGGAGCTGTCATCGGAGCTACATACAGCAAAGCGAGTAGAGTAATGAATCCCTCTAACAAAAAACCACATTTCCCTGCCAAAAAGATGACTAAAAAGCCTGTCAGAGATGACACCTGTCTAGAGATAGGACAATTCTTTCCCTTCAGTCTTCTAGATTTGGAGTTTCGTTCCGTCTGAGGAGCACCAGATCACACTGCTGGCCTGGAGCAGAGTACTTCTCACGACACTGAGAGAAGATTGAGGGCTTGAAGGGCTGCTGCAGTTAGGCCCCCTTCACCTATAAAGATACCTTCTCTGTAAGGAGCTGATCCGTTGCAGTCTCCTTTAAGCATTCTTTCCTTCCTGGATGTTGAACTGCCACCTGCTTGTTATGACATCGATGTTTAAATTTCTTAGTGCTTCAGTTTGTGTTTAAATAAAGCACTTCTGGGCCTGGGATTTAGCTCAGTGGTTCCAGTGCCTGCCTTGCAAGTGCAAGATCCTGAGTTCAATCCCCAGTAACCACATACAATGCTGGGTGTGGTGACTCATGCCCACCAGCAATCAGTACCACACACCACAATGCCAGGCGTGGTGGTTCATGCCTGTAATCCAGCACTGGGGAGGAAGAGGCAGGAGGATTGCTGTGAGTTCCAGGCTCACCTGAGCTATACAGTGAGCTCAGGGCTAGCCTGAACTACAAAAGCGAGACCCTGTCTCAAAATTTAAAAAAAAAAGAAGCACTTCTATGCTCTCTGATAAGGTGAAGGATTGAGGAACCAAACCGTCAAGTGTATGGGAACAAACTACCCCAGGCAGAAGTACCAACCAGCACGAAGACACTGACTTTACACGTTTAAGTAACAAGACTCTACAGATGGTCTTGGGACAAGAGGTCACAGTGGAGGCAGTTCAGAGGGCAATGTAGATCTCCTGCTGTTGAGTAGGCTGTACGAGTATCCTAATTAGGAAGCTTTAAGAATAATCCAGGTGTGAAGATAAAAGTAGCTCAAATAGGATGGTGTTCAAGGTGTCAAGACTGACTGTCAGTGTATCTTGAAGGTAGCCAACAAGATTTCCTCACAGGTCTGGTAGAATGAGAAAGAGAGGGGTCCTAGGTTTCTGCTTTGAGTAAATGCAAGGCTACCGTGCTAACAGGTAAAAAAAAAAAAAAAAAAGGAGTTTGAGGGTTGTGGACAAGGTCAGGATTTCTGTTTTGACTTGGGATAAGTCCGCTGATCCCAAACAGCAGATTTCAAATTGGAGATGTGAAATGGATCCTTGGATTTCATGAAGAGACAAGGTCAGCAATATAGTTGGGAGTAGTCACCAAATAGATGCTATTTACACCATGAAACTTGATGACAGCAAGAGAAGAGATTGTACTTAAGAGAACTCTGAGGACTGAATCCTGTGGTCACTTTTTTTTTTTTTTTTTGGACAAGATCTCGCTATGTAGTCCAGGCTGGACTCACTGTGTAGCTCAGGCTGGCCACTGAGGCCAGCCTGCTGCCTCAACCTCCTGAATGCTGAGATTACAGAGTATGTCACTACGCCTAGCCTCCTGTAGTATTTTATTCTGAGGCCAAAGACCAAAGAAGTGTGAGCAAAAGATAATGAGAGAGGAGACAGTCAGTCAAGTGTGTGATGTCTCAGAAACCAAACACTGTAGCAAAAAGGGTGAGCACAACTGAGTCCACTGCTAATTTTAGGACAAATAAGGTGAGGTTGGAGGATGAAGCAAGTTGGAGGTCAACAATCTCTCTCCAAAAACACTACGAGTCCTTCAATTCATCTGTCCCTCTTTATCTCTGAGAGAATATTGGTTTTTCTGAACAGAACAGTCTGTCTCTCTCCTGGGCTAGACTTCAGGTCCTAAATCCAGACACACGCCTGTACCGCAACCATCTAAAGCCCCAGCACAGTGTGAAGCGTTACGCAGGCAAATATTCCAGAAACACTAAACCAATGAACAAACGCTAGAAATTAGGGTCGCCAGCGCTCACTTCCGGTTGGCCTAACTTTGGAGTGTCTGAATTTTGTATTGAGCCTGAAGGGTTCTGGCCAGGGCTGGACTCCCATTCACCCGATCACCTTTCTAAGTTCCAAGCGATCTGGCTCCTTTTAAGACGCCACCTGAAACCAGCTTACCGACCCCTCGCTCGTCCCCGGCCCGGACGCTCACCCAGTCGCGTTGCGCGCTCCTGCGGCCTGGCGGGCCGGTCCCCACTCCCATGCTCCGCCTCGAGCTCCTCCTGTTGCTGCCGGGCTTGCTGGAGAATCCGCCGGCTCAGCCGGGGCCCCACGTATTCTTCCTCCTCTTCGATTCCGCGACCGCGTCGTTTTTCTCGGGCCGCTGCCCGTACCGCTTCCCCAGCCAGGATCTGCTCAGCCAGAGGTGCATGTTTTTCTTGATTCCCGGCCCCACGGGCAGTCTTGAACTTGGGCATTTTCCTTCAAAAAGTTGCTGAGACGGTTCACACGTGGGTACACCGACCTGTCCAGAGTGCGCTTGCGTAGTGAACTCCCAGCATGCACTAGGCTACGTAGAAATCACAGCGCCCCCAGCGTTCGGAGGTCGCAAAGCGCCACCAGCACCACCGTGCGTCTCACAGAGCTCCGGGTCTTGGGACGGGAATCCGGGACTCTCAGATAAATTTATTGCCTTTAACGTTGGCTTCTCTGTGTTGGAATTCCAAATCGCTTTTTCCAAGCCTCATGAAGCTAAACGTAAGTACTCAGCTAAGTGACAGATCTCCGAGCAGCCGGGGGGGGGGTGTTGGAGGTGGTGGTGGTGGTGGTGGTGGTGGTGGTGGTGGTGGTGAGGAGGTTAAGGCTACGAATGCGTCAACGAGAGAGCGTCCAGACACGCCCCGCTTCCTGTGCGCGCGCAGCTCGGCGCCATTTTTACGTATTTCCGGAGCGCCTGTTGCGACTGCGGTCTGCTTTACAGGGCTTCCCGGAGAGCTCTGTGTTCCGCTGAGAGTGCCAGCCTCAAGCCCGAAGCCATGGGAGTGACTTGGTAGGGCTGCAAGAGGTTTTGTAGCTTGGGGCTTAGAATTTTGGAGGGTCTTGGGATCCTGAAGTGGCCCAAAGTGGAGGTTTGGGACGGAGGTCTGCTGTACCCCAAAGAGCTGAACAAGAGATTCTCTGGTTGTGGGCTCTTCCTCCTTTTTGCCGGGAGATGTGCCCCTTCTTTGTAGAAGGGGGTAGGGTAGTGATTTTATTCCAAAGCCCAATCATCGCTTAGGATCTTCTTTCCCTTTTTTGGTACATCTGCTGTTGAGGCCATACAGTACTGCCGGGAGTGGGACTTGAGAATATAGGATCTCCAGACCAGGACCCACATGCAGACAGGGGCAGAGGGTGTGAGGAAAGAGAAACGAGGCATATACATAAACTATATTATGGCATGCACCTCCAAGCCTGGCCTTTCCTTAAAAATCTCGTAACACACAACCACATCCTTGAAAGGCAGTTTAATAGAGTAGTTAGTTAGGGGCATGGACCTGAGGTCCAGTTGCCTGTCTTTCAGTCTTGGTTACACATTAACTTTGTGCCTTTACGCTAGTTTTTAAAGCTTTTCTGTATTTCACTTCCCTCCTTTGTAATGAGTTTATAAGCAAATAGTATCTTTCCTTGGGGCTGTTGTTAAGATTTAGAATTAATCTAAAAACCGTAGAACACTGCCTTTCACGTTTGGTGGTTATTACCTACCCTTATAAGGGGAAGCCATACAAGGGGAGGGAACGTTGATAACTTTTTTTGTTCCATTATTTTGATTAAATTCTTGAGTTTCTTTCTTTCTTTTTTGGCCAGGCAGGCGCAGCAGCACTGAGCTAAATCCTGGGCTTGATTAAACTCTTGTAAATACTCTTGCCTCTCTCAATGCCAGATTATAAATCTGGGCATCTTTTCCCTTGTTCCTAGGCCATGGAATGGAACTTTCTGTGATAATGGAAGTATTTCATTCAGCACTGCCCACCCAGTACATCATCTGCCAGTCACTGGTGGTATGTGGTTGCTGTACTGAACAGCTCAAGTTCAGAGGGTTCATAAAAAAACGCCCACCCTAAACTGCAGTTTTTCCTACATATGGTCAGAACTGAGTGAATTGGAAAGGAACCTTCACCCTCTTTTGGTGATCCTGGAAATTGAACCCAGAGCCTTTGGACAGAGCTATATCCTTTTTTATCTAATTTTTTTTGAGACAGGGTCTCACTTTGTAGTTCAGGCTGCCCTGAGCTCACTATGTAGCCCAGGCAAGCCTCGAACTCACAGCAATCCTCCTGCCTCTGCCTCCTGAGTGTGGGGATTACAGGCGTGAGCTATCACTCCCAGCTCTGATGTGTAGTACTGATTGCTGGTGGGTGTGAGTCACCATGCCTGGCTTTGTGGTTTGTGATTACCAGGGATTATATTTGGGACCTTGTTCTTGCAAAGCAGGTGCCAGAACCATTGAGTTAAATCCCTAGCCTCTATTTCCAGTCTTTTAAAAAAGATTTTTTAAAAGTTTTGAATAGGGTCTCGCCAAGTTGCCTAGAATTGAACTTGTTATCTTCCTGCCTCAGCCTCCCCTCCGTATTAGGATTTCAGACATGTATCACCACACCTGGCTTTCCTTTCTTACTATACGACTCAGTGTTTCTGAGTGCTCAGTCTGTACAACCTGGAATCTTCATTTGAACCCATGGCATGCCACGTTGGCACACATGCCATGCCTAGAAGGTACTAGTGTGGTAGAAAGTTCATTGCCTTGGTGTGAGAGTCCTGAAATCTGTGCGGTGGTCCTCAGAGGAGCTGCCAGGGTCTAGGTCTCTACTTCTTATCTTTCAAGGGCAAGGTCAAGGTGCATGTCCCTGCAAGGCTGCCATTCGGGGTGAGGGCAAGTGGTTCAGTTGTTGCACGTGTCTCTGGACATCCACGACTTGATACTTTCCTTTCCAGTGTGTCGCAGATGCCTGTGGCTGAGGGCAAGAGTGTCCAGCAGACGGTAGAGCTCCTCACCCGGAAACTGGAGATGCTGGGGGCAGAGAAGCAGGGGACGTTCTGTGTAGACTGTGAGACTTATCATACAGCTGCCTCCACTCTCGGCAGCCAAGGTCAGTGAGGTGGGCCTGCGGGTGGCTAACCCTGGTGTGGCTTTTGCCGACATTCATGTCCATTGACACCTGCCCTTTCTGCTAAGAGTGGTGTTCTTGAACACGTGGCTAGATGAGTCTCTGAATTCATTATATCTTAGTCCTCTATCTCTTAGACTGGGGCTGTTGTGGTCTTTTTGCAACTGCAGCTTGTTTTTTAAAGCTTTATCGAGGCACAGTTAAGGTAAGACCAATTGCACACATTTAATGCCGCCACGTATGATACATGGAGTTGGCTCCATGTATCGTGTGATGTAGGGACAGATCTGTGGTGCCGTCACCAGAACCCAGATACTAGAACCATGTCACAGAAGCTCTGCAAATTTTCTTTTGTGAAATTTGAACTCTATGTTAAAATTATCTATAAACATAGTTTTATTCAGGAAATACAGCTATCAGTCCTTAATAGTTAAGTGTTATTCTACATTATAAAATATTCAGAACGTGGTATACCATGTCATGCTGAGGTTCTTTCCAGATAAGCTATTAAGTATGTTTTCTAGCAAATGCTATAATGTCTATTTGAATTATAATTAAATAACTTAAACCATACTACTAAAGTACTTGAGCAAAAATTTCTAAAAAATTTAGGACAGCAGTGATATTTTTTCCAGAAATATGTCCAAATCATCAAACTAAAGAACAAGGCCACTATCACTAATATAGTGATAGATCAAGTGCCCATATTAAGATAGCACTTCAGTATCAACCACCATATAGTTCATCTGAAAAGGCTAAACATACTTTTCATGTAATAAATGGTTTATTTTTATAAATTTTAAAGGCAAAGGGACAAAAAAATGAAACATCAAATATTCATATTTGAGCTACCCATAGATTTTAGGTTTTTTTTAAATAAAGGTGGACTTAATTACTTTCCAAATGAGGTCCACCTAGTACCTTTTCTTTCTAAAAATCTCTAACAAATATAATCAGTTATTAAGTAGCTGCAAATTGAATGATTCTATTTTGGTTCTTGTGAACAGTCCAATGTAACGAGATCATTTCATAAGAGGAGAAGTTTCAAGGGTTGTTAGCCTTGGAGGTCCAGGAGAACCATCTGGAATGATTTTTAAAACAGAATGATTCTACTTCAGCTGCTATGGGCGGAGACCCAAGGATGAAAATGTTTTTAGCTCTGCAGCACATTGTAATATGCTGCCAGGCTCAGAACCACCAAGTCAATTCATTCTGAAATATGAAAATACGTGGGAAATTGGGGAAGGAGGATTAGTTTATATTTACTTATAAATCAGACATCTACTATCTATTTACCATATGCCTACTTTTATCTATGAACTGTCCATTTATAAGATGAGAATGCCTTCACTTCCTTTGCACTGAATGGATTTTTCTGTTAAGACTTCAGTTCTGACATGCATTATGAGAACTGCAGTCATGAAATCGAAATTTCATGCTTGACAGGACCAAGTGAAACAAACTACTGCACTTGGCTCCTTTGGGCAATCCTTATTTTAAGAATTATGAATAGGGCCAGGGATTTAGCACAGCCGATTCCAGCGCCTGCTTTGCCAAGTCAAGGGCCTAGGTTGGATCCCAAGTAACAATCTCCACATAATAACAATGCTGGACGTGGAGACATGCCCAGCAGCAATCAGAACCACATTCCACAGTGGGGGGCATGGTGGCTCAGGCCTGTAATCCCAGTATTTGGGAGGCAAAGGCAGTAGGATTGCTGTGAGTTCAAGGATGAGCTCAGGGCCAGCCTGAACTACAAAAGTAAGACCTTACCTCAAAAAAAAAAAAAAAAAAAATTATGAAGAGGTGCCAACCCACATAGAGAACAGGTTGTGTGTTACTGTGGGAAAAAAATAACTTACTCAACTTACCAAGTTCCAGCACCAAAAATATTGACCTTGGCTGAGAGTTCTAAAACAACTGAAACATTGAATCAGGAAGTTATAGTTTATACTGAAATGTTGCTATATCCTTAAAAGCTACTAAAGCTGTGGCTGCAGCTGTACTAAAGTAAAACTTCTTTGGGGCTAAACTTTTCCTGGAATGCAAGAACACCAGCCCCAGAAGTTGAACTTGAGACCTTGTACACAGACACTGGAACCACTGAACTAAATCCCTGGTCCCTCCTCTCTTTAAATATTAAACTCTACAATAAATACTTCTAGTAATTTTATGAATCAGGTCCATAATTCTTCTATACTACTTTGATATCAGTATATGAGAAGCACATCAGTTAATTTTGAAGATATATAATCGAATGATGTGGTCCTATTAACAAGTGTATTTTATGGAGGACTGAAGACACATTTAAACCGTGCAATCCAGTGTTCAGTACCTCACTATAAATAATGATGCTTTGGGGCCGGGGATTTGGCTCAGTGGTTCCGGCGCCTGTCTTGCAAGCGCAAGGACCCGGGTTCGATCCCCGGTTAACCACATACCATACTGGGTGTGGAGACTCACCCCAGCAGCAACCAGTACCACATACCACAGTGCTGGGTGTGGTGGCTCACGCCTGTAATCCCAGCACTCAGGAGGCAGAGGCAGGAGGATTGCTGTGATGTGAGTTTGAGGCTGAGCTCCCAGCCTGAACTACAAAGTGAGATCCTGTCTAAAAAAACCTAAAAAAAAAAAAAAAAAAAAAATAACGATGCTTTTATTCCAAAATGATCACTGAAAACTGATAGACTCTTTTAAGACTCTAGTGTTTCCAAACATGCAGAAATGGTGTACATTTCTATTCTTCCTGAAGGAATGTTGCAAAATGCCCACTTTTTAAAATCTTTGTTTATTGCTCACTTATTTTAAACACAGGATGGATAATTTTGCCAAACTCTTTGTATTTTTCATTTCAGCATCTTTTTAGCATCTATTACCAAATGTGCTTTCAAGTACAGGTCAGTCATGCCTGGAAATGAACTCCATTTCTTTCATTTCTGCTCGTATGCAGACTTTGGTCACAGATATACCTGAGCAGCTGCTTTTAGTAAAACAGTGACATCCAGTGGACAAAGGTCAGAGTGTCTTTCTCGAGTCTGTCACTGGATGAGTCATAGACAAGCCTGTATCACTAAAGCCAACACATTCATTAGTCTGCAGATGTTTACATTCTTCACACTTTCTCCACATCATTCGTTTTATTTCATTTTGTTTTTGTTTGTTTTGTTTTGTTTTTGTTTTTTGAGACAGTCTAGCTCAGTCTAGCTCTAAACTGTGTAGCACAGGCTAGCTGTTTTTGTTTTTTGAGAGAGTTGAGCTCAGTCTAGCTCTAAACTGTGTAGCACAGGCTAGCCTCAAACTTATAGCAGTCTTCCCACCTTGGGTTTCCCAGTGCTGGCATTGCAGGCATTCACCAACACATTCAGCCCTCACATCTTACTCTTATCCTCCTCTTGTTCAGAAGGATATAGAATCCAAGGGTAGAGAGGTTCAGGGTGTCGCCCTTTCTTTTTTGATTCTGCTCTTTCCTCCCCAAACTTGACTGGCTCAGCCTAGGCCTGGACAACCCAAACATGGGAAACAGATCTGAAGAGAAATGACTAGCATCAGAAAAATTCACACAAGATGAAATCTGCAACTATCTTGTATCTTTAATTTATGATCTGTTGTTGAACATAGGGGCATCATCAGGAATGCTAATAATCAAATCATGTCTTCTTGCCTATTGCTTAATTATTAAAGAATGCATATTTTGGCAATGATTGCTTCAGTGTTTAAAAACTTTTATAAGTCAGTATAAATGAACATCAATTACATGTTATATTTACCTTATTTCCTTTTGAGACAGGGTCTTACTATATAGTTCAGCACATAGTTGAACTCATTACATAGCCCAGGCTGGCCTTGAACTCACAGTGCTCCTCCTTCCTCAGCGTCCTGAGTGGTGGGATCTCAGATGTATACCATTAAGCCTGGCTATACTTGATTTTTTTTTTTTTTTTTTTTGTACCAGGAATTAAACTAGCAAGGCAGGCCCTGGAACCACTGAGCTAAATCCCTGGCCTGGCTTGGCTATACATTATGTTTTTTTTTTTTTTAGGTTTTTTGAGACAGGGTCTCGCTTTGTGGTTCAGGCTGGCCCTGAGCTCAGCCTCAAACTCACATCACAATCCTCCTGCCTCTGCCTCCCGAGTGCTGGGATTACAGGCGTGAGCCACCACGCCCGTATGTGGTCTCCACACCCAGTATTGTTATGTGGTTACCGGGGAATTGAACCCTGGCCCTTGCGCTTGCAAGACAGGCGCCGGAACCACTGAGCTAACTCCCCGGCCCGGCTATACATTATGTTTAAATCAAGGCAAAAAACTCCGTTTTGCTGAGCTCTGTTCTGTGGATTATATATGTGTGTATTCAGAGTACAAAATACAGTAGCAATGTTGTTAATGGCATAACGAATCACTATTGGTGAGATTGTGAGTTGTAATTTCTTGGAAAATTATAAAGAAATTCCACAGATTAAAAAGTAAGGGTAGGACTGTTGCTTTTCATAAGTAGCCAGAAGAGAACATTTTCCTTTAAAAAATGATTAAGAATTTAAAAATATATCTTAATGTTCAAGCTCTTTTTTTTTGAGACAGAGTTTCACTTTATAGTTCAGGCTTGTCCTAAACTCGCTATGTATCTCAGGCTAGCCTCCAACTCACAGCAATCCTCCTGCCTCTGCCTCTGCCTCCCAAGTACTGGGATTATAGGTATGAGCCTCCACACCTGGCACTGTGGTATATGATTACTGGGGATTGAACTTGGGACACTGCGCTTGCCAGGCAGATGCCAGAACCACAAAGCTAAATGCCTGGCCCTATGTTAAAAGCATTTTTAAAATCTATAATGAGTATGACAAAAATCTACATTTGAAAAAGGCTTATAGAAACAGCAAGACAGTCATTGCCTTTGACCTTTTCTTGTCACAGAACAGTGTATGCATCACATGTGATATGAAACAGGCTTTTATAAAATGCAAGGAGAATGGAAACTCAGGAAGTTTCCATTTGCTTTTTATGACACTGGCATCACACTATCAGTAGGTCACAAGTAAAACTGGCTACAGAGCCAATGGATAGGCAGTGGCTAGCACATTGGATCAGCTGTCTTCACTTTGCTGACCACATCTTTGAAGTGTGGCTTGTCTCCCCTGAGCCCCTGCTTCACCTTCCCCTGGGCAGTGTTCAGCAGCTCTGTGGCCTTTCAGGTTCTGTTCCTCAGTACCCACGATATTGACACTCAGGCCCGCTTTCGTCTCGGGCAGCTCCAGGCCTCATGAGTGAGAATGCCCCTTGCTGGTCGCAAACATAGTCACAGTAGCCCTTGCAATTGCGTCTTGTGGACATGTTCATACACATTTCTCACAGCCTTGCAGAACTTGCTGTGGAGAACTGTGCAACTCCTAAGCTTCTGTAGCGGCAACTCCCCACACTGCTGCAGTTTCTCCAGCAGTTCAGTGGCTCCACAGATACTCCTTTTCTGCCACACAGGTTCCTCTGTGCTGCTGTCTTCTCCCTCCACAATGGAGGCCCACTGGACCATTTAACTCTTAAAGCAGTGTTTGTCAGGCTATTTGGCGCATATCTGTAATCCTAGCACTTCAGAGGCTGAGGCAGAAGAATCGCTGTGAGTTCCAGGCCAGCCTGAACTACAAGACCCCTTCTCAGGAATAAAAACAAAAAGCAGTATTCTTCAAAGAATTGTTCGTTGAAAAGCTACATCAAAAACACCTAGGTTACTACTTCTTTTTTTTTTTTTTGGAGACAGGGTCTTGCTTTGTAATTTAGGCCTGCCCTGAACCCAGCCACAAATTCACAGTGATCCTCCTACCTCTGCCTCCTGAATGCTGGGGTTACAGACGTGAGTCACCATACCTGGGTTTGTTGTATGTGGTTACCAGGGATTGAACCTGGCCCTTGCGCTTGCAAGGCAGGCATCGGAACCACTGAGCTAAATCCCTGGCCACCCTAGGCTACTTCCCTAAAGGTGAGTCTGCTCCTGTTTACCAGTTGACTCCAGATCTCATAATCTACATTTTTAGTTCTCCAAATAATCCCTACATGCTCCAAAGTTTGAAGACTTGGTTTCGGCCCTGAATGTTTTGTTAGATTTTTGTTTCTGTGGCAGGGTCTTTCTAGGTAGGTCAGGCTGGCCTTGAAATTTGCTAATTAGCTCTAGTTAGCCTCAAATTCGTAGCAGTTCAGTCCTGCTGTTTCAGTCTTCTGAGGCAAGGACCACTGTGGCCCAAAAATCTCTGTATCTGATTCTCTGAGGTCTAGGATCGTGCGTCTTCTGTGTGAAGTCTTCCTGTTTTCCCTATCTGGCTGGTGCTTTGGGCCATCTCATTAGCATGACCTTGACTGATGAGTCAGCTTGTTTTCAGGCGGTTGAGTGATGACTGGTAGAGATGGTGGCTGTGATGACAAAAAGGGAAAGAGGATCTTTGCTGTCTGAGTTAGGGAACGTGGTTCTCTTAGCCTTGGCTCGACAGTAACTTGGCCTTGGACAGTTCTGTAGTACGGAGGCTTTGTTGGCGGAGGCAGATTTCCTTTGTCCTGGCCTCTCGCGTACTAACTTCTTGGTGGGCAAGGCCCAGACCAGCATGAGGCTATTTCCCTACACTTCCCCTGCAGATGCCACCCTCCGGCCCTTCTTGTTCCTTTGGTCTGTTTAGTCAGTGAGAGGTATAGAGGAAGATTGGTGCATGGGAGGAGGGAAGCCACTATTTCTGTCCCTCTGCTTTGGGCAGTGCTGTGCACCATGCTGCATCTCCTCCTTGGTTCCAGCTTCTGCTCAGAGCCCTCATTCCTAACTCATCTTTTTTTTTTTTTTAAGACAGGATCTCTCTTTTGTAGTTCAGGCTGGCCCAGAACTCAGCCTTGAACTCATAGCAATCCTCCTGCCTCTGCCTGCCAAGTGCTGGGATTACAGGCGTGAGCCACCTCTCCTGACATCAGTATGTGATTCTGATAGCTGCTAGTAGGCGTGAGTCTTCATGCCTGGCATTGTTGTATGTGGTTACCAGGGGATCGAACCCAGGCCCTTGCACTTGCAAGGAGGAGCCAGAACCACTGAGCTAAATCCTCAGCCCCTAACTCCTCTTTTCTTAATCTTCACAGTCCTAAGGGTGGAGCAGCCTCTTGTGCTACTAATCTTTGGATTACCTCATCATCCTATTGGGCTTTTCTGTTCTGCTAGTGCTGTACTTGTTCTCTGTGTAAATTGGTTCTACTGAAACTGGCATGGGCTGTGTTTTTGGACTATTCTTTTTTTTTTTTTCCTCCTATAGACAGGGTCTCGCTCTGTAGTCCAGGCTGGCCCTGAGCTCACTGCGTGCCCAGGCGAGCCATCTCACAGCAATCCTGCCCCCTGCCTCCTTAGTGTTGGGATTATGGGCATGAGCCACCACACCCAACATTGTGCTATGTGATTCTGATTGTTGGTGGAGAGTCACCATGCCTGGCATTGTGGTATGTCGTTACCTGGATGGAACCCAGGTCCTTGGGCTTGCAAGACAGACACTGGAACCATTGAGCTAAGTCCCTGGCCCTGGACTATTCTTTTTTTTTTTTTTTTTTAGGTTTTTTGAGACAGGGTTTTGCTTTGTGGTTCAGGCTGACCCTGAGCTCAGCCTCAAACTCACATCACAGCAATCCTCCTGCCTCTGCCTCCCAAGTGCTGGGATTACAGGCGTGAGCCACCACGCCCGGCACTGTGGTATGTGGTACTGGTTGCTGCTGGGCGTGAGTCTCCATGCCCAGTATGGTATGTGGTTACCGGGGAATCGAACCCGGGCCCTTGCGCTTGCAAGACAGGCG
>PVIR01014626.1:0-10472 GCA_004026965.1 Petromus typicus | reverse complement strand
ACGTGGGGTCTCCGGGCCTGCTGCTGGCAGGCTGTGTGCTCTGTAGTTGGAGTCCTCACAGCCACGCTGGCATCACCAGGGGTCTCGAAGGTGCAGGGCGCCAGAGGGAGGCCCAGGTTTCTCACTGGGGGGTTCAGAGGGAATCTGGGACCCGAAGGTCTGCTTTCCAGCCTTAGCTCCTCCTTCCAGTCTCTGAGAAAGGAATTTCTCATTCACTTCTTTAGGTTTTCTCCAAGAAGGAGGAAGAGCTACCTATATGTTTGATTCATTAGAAAAAGCAAGAAGGCAACAAGTGGGAAGCAAGTTTCCTCTACTGGCTTCCCCAACCCCAGGTGTTTTCTAACAGGTTCCTGCTGCTGTGGGAATTTCCCTTTTTTCCTTATCAGGGAAAGGAAGATGGTAATGCTGGTTCTGCTTCACCTGGTGTGCAGATAGGAAAGAGCTTTGTTTTGATGTTTGGTTTGGTTTTGTGGTTTTGGGGACAGAATTTCTCCATGTAGTTCATACTGGTTCTTGAACTCGCTATGGGGTCTGAGCTGTCCTCAGACTTGGCATCAATCCTTCTGCCTCAGTCTCCCCAAAGACTGGGAATACAAGCATGCACCACCATGCGTGGAAAAGTCACCCTGTTGCTTTTAAAATAGTTCTAAGACCCATAGCATCACTTGCAGACCCACACAATGTGGACTGAGCCTGTGATCACAGGAAGTAGACCTGAGGACAGAATGACAGATCAGTTTGAAGGACCTTTTAAGGGTTGTTTTGAACTGATTTCAAAGCAGGGGGATACTGTGCTGTGGCTGGTAGCCCGCAGTTCGGAGAGGTGGGCTGCAGGCTGTGTGCAGAGCCGGCTGCGCTCAGAAGGTGGCAGCAAAGCTGAGGTCTTGGGTCCAGGGAAATCCCACAGCCCTGCTGAGCTGCACGCCTGTTATCTTCTCCTTTGCCACCATCTTTGGCCCAGAATGTTACTCTACTCCCTGCCGTCCTCTCTTTCCCTGTGTTCATAACCCCCTTGGGACTCTTACCCACTGGTCTCTTCCTGTCCTTCAGCCTTTTGCCTAGCAGAAGACTTGGGTTCTTTTGTAGTGATCACTTGTTTTGTTTGTGGTTGTTTTTGATCTTTGAGAACATTTTCACCTCTGTCCCTCATGAGATGGTCAGCTTTGTAAGTCTGGGGCCAAGTTCTCTCCTGGAATGTCTCTGAAGCCTTTTTTGTTGTTGGAACCAAATGCATATAGCCTTCTTTCCTTCTTGCAGCAAACCTATAGAAAAGAATGAATGGATGGGACTCCTTTCTCAAAAATTGGAAGGGCTGAGCTGCAGCTTGGAACCAGGTCTTCTGAGCCCAGATTTCAAGTTTTTCCTGCTGTAGAGTGCTTCTTCATTCCCAGGTTTGCTGGGCTTCTTAAAATACTCTAGGCCTCCTCTACCCTACCCCCAACTTCAGATGAGGCCCCGACTTCTAGAGGCCCAACATACAGGACATCCTAGGTTGGCACCTGCTGCCTTTCCAGCCTCATGCTCACATTCTTTCCTGCTGCTTCAGGGATTTTAAGACAGGATTTTAAGACAGGATTGAGACAGGGTCTCGCTTTGTGGTTCAGGCTGGCCCTGAGCTCAGCCTCCAACTCACATCTCAGCAATCCTCCTGCCTCTGCCTCCCGAGTGCTGGGAGTGAGCCACCCCAGGCAGGCATGAGCCACCACACCCGGCACTGTGGTCTGTGGTACTGATTGCTGCTGGGCATGAGTCTCCAATGCCCAGTATTGTTATGTGGCTACCGGGGATCAACCTGGGTCCTTGCGCTTACAAGATAGGTGCCGGAACCACTGAGCTAAATCCCCGGCCCCAGGGATTTTTTCTAGATGTCTAAGGGGAACAGGTCAAGGTAGGAAGGGGTAGAAGGACAGCTGCCTCCTTGACTTTCCCAGGTGCTATCATTTTACTTATCAAGTCACTTATGATAATATACAACAATGTGTGCTAGAAGTCATCTGTCTGCAAGCTCCCACACAGCGTTACAGTGAAGCAGTCATTATCCCTGAGTTCTGGGTATGCACCAGGCCTGCTGGTCCCCACTGGCCCCCTAGAAAGGGGGTTCCATCCACCGTGGGGTCCCTCCCTCCCTGTCAGACTGCCAAGGTGGCACAGTTGGCCACCTAGCTTGTTCCCTGCCTGTGTTGTGGGCGTGACATGTAGGGCTGTCCCCGCAGGTCAGGCCGGGAAGCTGATGTATGTGATGCACAACTCCGAGTATCCGCTGAGCTGCTTTGCCCTCTTTGAGAACGGCCCGTGCCTTACTGCTGACCCCAACTTCGATGTGCTCATGGTAAAGCTCAAGGGCTTCTTCCAGAGCGCCAAGGCCAGCAAGATCGAGACCCGGGGCACCCGCTACCAGTACTGTGACTTCCTGGTGAAAGTGGGCACCGTCACCATGGGGCCCAGTGCGCGGGGTATCTCTGTGGAGGTAAGGCCTTGGGGAGCCAGAGCAGGGTTTGTGTGGTGGGGGGCGCACAGCCATAAAGGGCTCTGAAGATCTTCTGGTCCTACTTGGAAGGTGTGATGGCCTTGTGATTCCTGCACTGGGCGAGACTGGGGCAGCAGGCTCGAAAGTTTGAACCCCATCTCATCGGCAATTCTGTGAGACCTGACTCAAAAGAAAGGAGGGAGCTGGAGATGGAGCTCGGTGGTGGAGCATGCTGGGTTTACAAAGACCCAAATGTTCCCTTGTCCTGCTCAGTTCAGACAGACCTGGACAGGTACCCATGTAGTGCCTGGCTCCCAAGCAGCTGTGCCTCCTGTCCAGGGTCTTTTGTCCTTTCTTCAGTCATTCAGTTAATTTCCAGGAAGGGGCTCACACCAAATAGGAGAAGGGTCGCTGGAGAAGGGGTGGGTAGTTAGGCAGTGAGGACTGTTACCATATAGAGGACCAGCCACCCGTAGGGGAAGAGTCCTGAGTCGCGCTTTCTGTTGTGTACATCCATACACCCTCGGTCGTATGCCTACGCTGTGAGACAGAAATGTGTCTTGCCCCTCGATGCACTGCCTGCTTTCTGTCGTGTGTGAGAGGCAGAGAGGGAGTGTGGCCTCTTGAGTGCAGGGATTACAGGCTTCACAGCTAGGGCTGGCTCCTCAGAGAGGTGTCTTTGGCTCTGGTGTGGAGAAGATGGCAGGAGGTGGAGAAGAAGCAGCCCTTATCCTTGCCCTCACTCTCCTCTCCCTCTGTCTTCTCGGTCCCAGGTAGAGTACGGCCCCTGTGTGGTGGCCACTGACTGCTGGAGCTTGCTGCTAGAGTTCCTGCAGAGCTTTCTAGGTAGCCACACACCAGGGGCTCCTGCAGTGTTTGGGAACAGACACGATGCCGTCTATGGCCCAGCAGACACCATGATCCAGTACATGGAGCTCTTCAACAAGATCCGAAAGCAGCAGCAGGTGCCAGTAGCTGGGATTCGGTAGTGGCTGGCAGGTGCCAGCTGGGCCACACCAGCAGCCTGCACAGGAGGAGATGGGGCTCCTTTCCCTTTGTTTCCCAGCTTGGCTGTGTTCCAGGCTCTGCACCCCTTCCCCTGCCCTCTTCACCCCTTTCCCCGGGCCTCCAGCAGCTGCTGTACTGGATTTGGCCTGTCCTCAAAAATAAGAAGCAGGAAGCATGGAGACACTCAGGCTCTGCTGTTTCAGAGGAAGCGTAGAACATGGCCCCCAGCCTAGCTTCAGAGGGAAAGTGTGTGCCCCAGCTTTGAGGGTTTGGCCTGGGACCAGGGGCTGTGCCATGCTGAGCTGTGCCAAGCCACTCCTCAAAGCAGAAGCTGGCAGAGCTGACAGGATGGCTTTGCTCTTGTGACTTGTTGGCTGAGGTGATTTGGGGGACTGACTTTCCAGGAGTGTGGCCTGAGTCCTTTGAGCTCTCTTGACAGCTTTCCCTTCAGGTGTGAATTATGTGAAGCCACAAGCTAAATTATTGTAACAGTCAAAAAGACATGTCTTCTCACTAGGCATAGACAAGTCCAGCTTCTCTGTTGACAGTTCAGAGGTCAGCAGGAGGCCAGGGTTTCCTTGTTCTTATTCAGTCACTCCAGGATGTTATCCTACCCACTAGGCCAGAGCAGACTTACTTACAAGCTCCATATCTATATTCCAGCCAGGAAGCAGAAAAGCTCTCTCTCCTCCCCTTCTCCCCTCTATCTTTCCTTTCTCTTGTGCTAGATATTAAAGACGGCCTTTCCAGAGATATATCCCCAGCACTTTTTAAACTTTTATTTCGAGGCATGGTCTTGCTAAACTGCTGAGTTGCCCAGGGTGGGCCTGAGGTTATGATTCTCCTTTCTCAGCCCCCCAGAATGCTGGCATTTCAATTGTGCCTGGGTAGCATTTCATTTTTAAAGGCTACATGACCAACAATCCTCAAATCATTGTGATCACACTCTGCTGAGAGGGATACCAGGACGTAGAGCCCTTGGTCGGGGAGCCATGTTCCCAGTTAAACTTGAGGAGTGCTAAAAGATGAAGGAGAAGCTGGAGGTGATGGTGCATGCCTATAATCCCAGCATAGGGAAGGGAGGTTGAGGCAGGAGTTCAAGGACAGCCTGGCCTGCATAGTGAGACCTTGTCTAAACAACAAAAAAGATGGAGAGTCTGAGAGCTGAGGCCCAGTCGGTGACCTCTGCTCCGTGGAACTCAACAGACACACCCAGGAATGCACTTGGCAGCAGTTTTGCAGTTTTGTTTATGAGCTGGGCTGGGATAAGGACGGAGCCCAGAGCCCTGTGAGCTTAGCGGGATTAGTCACAGTGGGCACTCAGTTCTGCATCAGGTGCCTAAGCTCTCTGCAACCCTCGGCCTGGGAGAGTGGCTGAGGCTGATCCCAGCTGCAGGATTTGTGGTATCCCGAGTTCTTTCTCTTGGCCTCATTTGAGCCTCCTAGTGGCTCCTTTGACTTTTGCTGCCCACCTCTTTTGCTACAGGAATGTTCAGCCAGGCTAACATTTGAGATGCATAGAAGTGGTCTTAGGAAAACTTTTTTGGGTTTGTCTTAATTGGGACTGTAGATTGAGCCCCAGCCGTTTTTGCATTTTCAGACAGAACCTTGTGCAGACTGGGCTGTAACTTTGCCCTCCTGCTTCAGCCTCCCAGAGGACCAGAATTAAAGTCACGCACTACTTCCAGTGGAAAATTGTTAATGTGGACAGTGTGGGTTATCAAGGATACAGTCGCTCCATGGAGGCGTCTAAAGAGAAATTGTTTTCAGGGCACATCCCAGCAGCCACTCAGGTAGTGGCCGTGTTTCCCTTTGAGCTCTCACCCAAAGCCCAATTCACTTTCTTGATTCCAGGGTCTGTTATGTGCACTTTTTATTTTTTCCTTCCCTGTTTTTGTTATTTATTGTCTTGGCCTTTTAGATACTTTTTTTCTTTTTTTGCCCTTTAAATCTTGATGCTTTATATATCATTTGTACAGCAGTTGTAAAGTGTACCAATTTTATGTTTTTGCTATTTGTTCTTTTCGCGGAACTAGGGATCGAACAGAGATGAGGCACCACTGAACTAAATCCTTGGCCCCTCGACTTTTTACTATAGGTAGCCTTATCCTTTATAGAGCAAGACACTGTAGGGGTGATTTTGTAAGTACAAATCGAATGACGGAAAATGAGACACTCACTATAAGAAGGGGCGTGGTTCCCTAAAGCTAAAAAATAAACATAGTGTAAAGTCCTTGGCTTTTTAGGCATAGTCTTTATTTATTCATCCAGCATTTTTAACTTTTGTTCTCTTGTGTTTGACCACATATTAGTTTTTTATTTTGTTTTAGGCATTGCGGAAACCCTTGTGCTTCCAAGGTACGTGCTATACCAATTGAGCTAAATCCCTGGCCGGCCCTTGTTTTCTGTTTTGAGACAAGATCTCTCTGTATAGTTCAGGCTGGATTTGAACTCAGTAGGTAGCACAGGCTGGCATCAAATTCATTGTGATCTTCCTGCTTCAGCCTCCAAAATGCTGGGATTATAGGTGTGCCCAGCTCTTGAGCACATATTTGGCCAGCTTTAAATCCAGTGAAAGGCAGATCAAGTTTGAACTACCACGTGGGCACTATTGTCATCTTGTTCTTTTGTGTCAATTAAAGGAGATATAAGAAAAGACACAGCGAGGGCTGGGGATTTAGCTCAGTGGTTCCATCATCTGCCTGGCAAGCACAAGGTCTAGAGTGTGATCCCGGTAACCACATACTACAATGCTGGGCGTGGTGGCTCACGCTTGTAATCCCAGCACTCGGGAGGCAGAGGCAGGAGGATTGCTGTGAGTTCCAGGCTGGCCTGGGCTACATAATGAGTTCCAAGCCAGTCTGAACTACAAAGTCAGGCCCTGTCTCCAAAAAAAGAAAAAGGAAAAGACACAGTGATACGTTCAGTCTCTTCCATATCACAGCAAATGTGGTTCCACTAGTGTGGTTACCGGATGAATTTATGACTGATGAGAAAGGCCAGATGCCACCTATTGTATGAAAGTCTGGGTGGGACTTTCATAAGCAATTTGGGGGATAGTTGTCAGTATGTAATTTTTGAAAGTTTAGATTGAATGAAACTGGGTGCTATTTGTATAAACTTAAGAGGAAAGTGCATGCTTTGTCCATTTTATGAATAAAAAAATCTTACACTGAGTGAATGGATGTGCTGTATTTTTTGGTCCAAATCTAGTGTCCCTCCTTTTTCACTTCCTTCCATTCTTCTGTCCACTACTTAGAAGTGCTTCAGCTTCTGTGACCTCCTAGAGTGAGACTGGAACTTCTGCTCACATGTTGCATGGGTGGGGAATCTCTGCCAGCCTTGACTGTCAGCCAAGCAGCAGGCAGCTTGGAGGTCCTCTGGTTGTCCAACCTTGATGCTGACAGGCTGAGTTCTTAGCCTCTCAAGGCCCTAAGTGAAAAGAGGGTGGAGTCCAAGAACAACTTCGGCTCAGGCTCCTGGACACCAGCAAGGGCCTTAGTGTGGCACCTGGTCACCCCTGGGGCGCAGGTGATACTAGGTGGAGTACGGCAGCGTTTCATTCTATATATGGGTGTCCTGGTAAGCTAAGGAGAGGTCCTTTGTTTCACTTCTAGTTCATTTAAAGGGGTCTCTGGTTTCAAGATGGGTGACGTGGAAACTGCACACTGTCGCTGCAGAAGGCACATTGTGGGGGCTTCTGGGATGAAGCTTGGGTCCTGCTTCCAGAGGCTCCGGCCCTTCCACTTGCTGTCCTTGTCCATGCCGCCTCCTGCTGGTGTTACTTGGATACTGTGCTCCAAGCCATCCTATTTCTCCTGCCACCTACCGGTGTCACTGCTCCTTGAAAGATAATTGATAGAGCTGACTATGCCTTCCTGCCACTGTTGAGGCTGCAGGGGAAGGCAGTCAGGGACATTTTTCTCACATAGTCATGGAGGATGAGTCTTGTTGGAAATTCCTGCCTAGGGTGTCAAAATGGGACTGAAATGCAAGTACAGTAGGGAGCCAAAGGGATGGTCATTGCAGGGTCCTTCACTAGCTGTAGAAGCAAGCATGACCAATGTCTTCACGGCTGTTCCATGCCTGTTACTCCACAGTTCCTTTCCCTTGCCACAACAGACCTCTCCACATCTGTGGGCTCTGGCCCTAGTCACTACAGCCTGTGGTACGGCTGACACCACTTGTTACAAGTAGGGGCCTCTCCTGGGGCTTGGTGTCTTTGGCCTAGGAGTCTGACTTCTTAGGGATACTCCCCCCAGGGACTTTTGCCCCCGTGTTAAGCAATCCCAGATCAGTCCCTGGTGCTCAAGTCTCCTACGCCATCCCTCTGAGGCCACGCAACCCTGAGTTGGCCCTATCGAGGGAAATCCCTTGCGTTCGTGTTTAATTCTTCTCTAATTAGCTCTGAGACAAAAACAAAACACCCACCCCACCCTTCCTGTTCCCCCAGATTGTGCGAGTGGATTGGGTTTAGGGAGAGAGTTTGTTAGTTCCTGCTGGGGGGTGACAGGATGGTGGCACTAGAGCAGGGTATGTGTGTGCGCATGCGCCTAGACCTTGCACCTGTAACACACCTGTAAGTGTGTATTCTGCCACTGAGCTGCACCCTCGCCCCTGCCACAGAGCTTTCTTCTTTTTTTAATGTTGTCCAGGCTGCCCCTAAACAGCTGGGCTCTAGTGATTCTCCCTCGGCATCGCTCAGAGCTGGCATTACAGGTGTGTGTCACTGTTCCTGCTTGGACAGTGGTTCTTAATGCACCAGGGATTTTAATGTTGGAGTTTCAAAGAGCCTAAGATGTTCCAAAACCAGATACAAAATGTTATGTACCTGTACCGGATTTCTTTGGGGGGACAGGATTTATGTTTCATTAGAATATCTGAAATATTCGTGATTTAAAAATCAAGCCCTTAAATGGGAAACATTCTGGAAGAGGGGGGACAGCACACATACCAAGTGAAGCAGACTTCGGATAACTCCATCCCATGTTTTGTGACCGGGGTCTCCACTGCCTTTTGAAGCTCACATCTGGGCTTCTCGCTGCACAGTCATCTCTTTGACTTTAACCCTGCAGGCAGTTCATTTAGTCCTGCAGGTGGCTTACAGAGTGGCTGGAAAGGTGCTGTTTTTCTGAGTCATTTCCCGTAAGCTTCTCCTTTTAGGGATGAGTGGGAGTAAATGTGTTTGGAACAGCCTTGTGTGGCAGAGTTCCTCTGTTCTGCTACGCTCTGAGGGATCTAAAAACAAATTCAGCAGAGTAAGTATGTGTTTTACAGTATCATGTGGTTGATGACACAGGAAGTAGTTCCTACCCTCCATGATGAAATTAGCTAGTAAAAAACCCTTTGGGGCTATGGTTGTAGCTTGGACGAGCTCTTGCCTAGAATGTGTAAGGCCCTGGGTTAAGTCTGCCGCACTGTAAAACAAAACCTAAAACAAACAACTTTTTGGAATCAGAGCAAAGACTACTCTAATTCTTTTGCATTTTACTTGATTACCAACACCTACCCCCCATGTAACATGGCATAGGACATTTTTTAAGGTTAATAATGAATTCTGTTTTCTGTGGAGGCTTTAGAAAAGCATTCAGGAATCACATCTATAGAGTCTTTATTGTCCTGAAGCCAGAATTAAGCTGTACATGCAAGGAGGCCTGGAGATGTGGAGATAGGGGTCCTACAACCTGAGACCCCTGCCTTAGGTGGCTGGGTGCTAGCCAGAGCGCTGGCCATGCACTGTGTGACTTTCGTCAGGCCCGTGTCTCAGTCTCATCTACCCCGTCCCTATTTCATAGGATTGTTGAGCAGCTCAGAAGAGCTAGGAAGAGCATTATAGCACTTGTGTCTTCACAGTGCTGAGGACGCCCATGTGAGCTCAGGCATCCAGTGCTGCTTGGAGTTAGGCTGTACCCTGTCACATAGAGACACCTGTGACAGCATTGTGCCAGGAGTCTGGAGGAACTGATTGTCACACAGTGTGTTTCCCATAACCAGATCAATGGCACAGCTACATGACCATTGCTGAGGTAGGGATTTTTTTTCTCTTTTTTGACACCAGATATTATTGTGTAACCCAGGCTGGCCTCAAACTCATGGCTATCCTGCCTCAGCCTCCCAAATGCTGGGATTCCAGGTATTCACCATCAAGTCCACCATTACCTCTTAACTCTGAAGTTAAAATAAAACTACTAGAGATCTAAAAATAAAAAACCTTTTCGGATTTGAATTACTTAAAATAGCCTCTTTCTGTTCTTTCCTCTACTTCGTAATTTTCAAACTTTTTGATCCCAGGCTGTCTTGACATTTTTTTTTTTTTTTTTGAGACAGAGTCTCGCTTTTTGTGGTTCAGGCTGGCCCTCAGCTCAGCCTCAAACTCACATCACAGCAATCCTCCTGCCTCTGCCTCCCGAGTGCTGGGATTACAGGGATTACAGGCGTGAGCCACCACGCCCGGCACTGTGGTATGTGGTACTGGTTGCTGCTTGGCATGAGTCTCCACACCCAGTATGGTTTGTGGTTACCGGGGATCGAACCCGGGTCCTTGCGCTTGCAAGAGAGGTGCCGGAACCACTGAGCTAACTCCCCAGCCCTTTCTTGACATTTTAAACAAGTACTGAGAACCTCATAAATCTGTGTTTTGTTTTGTTTTTTTAAGCTGTGCTTATGTAGGTTATGTACTGATGTGTACCTTATTAACTTTTTTTTTTTTTCCAGTACTGGGGAATTCAGGACCTTGCATTTGCTAGCCAGGTTGAGCTATATCGCTGGCTCTTGTTAACTTTTAAGAATATTAAAATAGGGGCTGGGGAGTTAGCTCAGTGGTTCCGGCGCCTGTCTTGCAAGCGCAAGGACCCGGGTTCGATTCCCCAGTAACCACATAACAATACTGAGTGTGGAGACCCACACCCAGCAGCAACCAGTACCACATACCACAGTGCCGGGCGTGGTGGCTCACGCCTGTAATCCCAGCACTCGGGAGGCAGAGGCAGGAGGATTG
>PVIR01014625.1:7424-40006 GCA_004026965.1 Petromus typicus | reverse complement strand
AGATTATTTCAAAGCCTAGAAGTATTTATAGTTAGTGAACTTGGGAGAAATTTAAGTCCTACATTAGACTCAAGTAAAATCAAGTAAATCAAATAAAATTACTATCTCATTTCTCAGTACTAAGGATTTAATTTTCTCTGTAAATCAGCTTATAATATGCACATCTGAAAGAATATTTTCTTTTCTATTTCTTAGAGCTACAGCATAATAAATTAAGCATATTATTATGGGTGAATAAATATAAATGATTGTCTTATTTTAGTTCATTCAACACCTCAAGTACTTGGTAATACAAGAAATGTATACTGGGACCAGAGATACAGTTCAGTGGTTCCAGCTCCTGCCTAGCAAGCACAAGGTCCTGATTTGATGTCGAGTTCAACCCCAGTAACCACATACCACAATGCCAGCCATGGTGACTCACACCCACCAGCAATCAGTACCACATACCACAGTGCTGGGCGTGGTGGCTCACACCTGTAATCCCAGCACTCGGGAGAATTGCTGAATTCGAGGATTGCTGTGAGGTCAGGGCCAGCCAAAACTACAAAAGCGAGACCCTGTCTCCAAAAAAAAAAAAAAAAGAAATGTATTTTGGTAGGGCTCACATTGCTACATAAGAGATTTTTAAATAAATGTTTTTTGGTTTTAAATAGAATTTAAATTAAATAAGTATTTTACACATGCTAAATCTAAATGGTCTAGAAAAGTTAACTAAATGATACTATTAATTAAAATACTTTCTAAAGACCAGTTGTAGGTTTTATTGACCATACCTAAAATTCTGATGCATCAAATGATAAAATACTTTTTTTTTTAAAAAAAAAAAGAGCTTTTCCTCTTATTTTTCATTATCCTCTGGATTCACTTATAAATTAGTAAAGGTTATTTCTTCACAACTTGGTTAGGGAAAAAGCTTCCGGGTTTTTCTTCTTCATAGCAGGATATGTCCAGAGGCATAGTTTAAATATGTAACACTTACCATTTGGAGAACTACTGGAAGCCTCAAATGTTCCCTGCCACAGTTTCAAATCTCACAAGATTGTGCAACACTACAGAATACACAGGAGGATTAAAGCTCTCTGGAGGGGCAATTACCTCAGCTTTTCTCCATGCGATGGGGTATCAAAGATGATCAATAATTCAGTAGCGTTCACCAATAGCCCCTGAATCCCCAGATACAGCCAAAGAAATGGATTCAGAAGGATGTGATCCTTCTAAAAATGCTGCAATTAGTACCACACTGATGAACCGTACCCTTCCTTTCTCCACCTCTCTTCAATTTGAGACCAGGCCCTGTGTATCTTTATGTATTTGTTTTCTACAAAACACTTCAACATGGCAAGCACTAAGCAACAGTTTCTTTAAACAACTGAGCATGACTTGAAGAATACATTTAAAATTCTGCTTGACTTTTGCTTTTCCATTCTTTTAGTGTCTCCTTTCATGCATCCTGTGATAAATTCTGAAACCCTAACTATTTTGGCTTGAAGCATTTAAACAACCTAATTATAGGAACTCAGCATCTTGCCACAAGGGGCAAAGTACTTAATCTTTACCATCTAAGCCAAATCGCCATGTGCTCAGAGATGGGGAAGAACCTTCCATGAGACCTTTAATTCAGAATACATTTCTGTTCCTACCAAAGTGAGTGATGTCGTTCACATGCAACATGACATGCCCAAAAGTATTTTGTCTGGGCTTCATTTCAGAGACACATGCCTCCACATTATCATGGCCTGATTCTTCCTAAAAAATTCCATTTATACATATCATGTACAAACTGAAATTTTTCTCTATGTGCTCCTTTATAAAGAAGTTCAAGAAGAGAATTTTTTTAAAAAATGAATGCAGTTAAAATCTCTTATTCTTAAGGAAAGCTCTTACATGCAAAAAAAAGAAAAAAACCAAGTTGCACATTGAGAAAGATATGAATCCATCCATAATAAAGCAGAACGAAAAAACACCAAGCAGGATTGCTCACTCTGTGTTCTCCTGTGTCTCTCCTTCCCGTCAGCTATGACACTCAGTGTGTTCTTGTGGTCACAGGGAACAGAAATATCACACCCTCTCTCTTGCTCTTTCTATCCTATTCCTCATTCCTCATCATTACTATCCTAACATGGCCAAGAGTTTAAACTTCACAAAATGCAAATCTAATCAATGTCATTCACACACTTTTGTGCATATAACACATATGACAGTAGAATGATCCTGGAGAGTCTAGATGACATAACGTGATCTGACCCACGGGTGATGATTGTTATCTTCATCTGCCACTTCCCACCTCAGACTTGGCCTTCTGACCTCCTTCCGGGGCATGCTAATGCTTCACGTCTTTGTGGTCATGATTCTGCCTGGCGTGTTCTTTGGTTCTCTCCCCCTCTGGTCGCCTATTCATTCTTCAAGAAATAGCTTTCACCAGCTCCCACTGCTCACACCTGATGCTCTGCCTGCAGCCACGCCAGGTATTCCATGACCCTTTCTCTCAGCACACTCTCGTGCTGTGCCATGCTTTTCTACACAACAGGCCACGGTGAAGCTGAGCGGTGAGCTCAGGACCATCTGCTTAAGAGTCAGCGCTACAGCACAGAGCAGACTGCTGGTCATCACAAAGGGCCCCCGCGAGCACCCTGAACAATACCTTGCTTTTTTGTTTTAAAGGAAAACAAACCTTTAGGCATCAAATATGATCACAAAGCCATTCTGTATCTGAGAGTCAGAACCTCTTCTCTCAACTGCTGTCAAGAAGACACTGAAGACAAACGTGATGATAGGCACCGTCCCGTGCTGGGTTACTAAATGTCTGTCAAGTAAATAACATGAGCAGATTAAGATGAAGCCCAAAACGTCTTGGAAATTACGAGATGTAGGAACACTCTGTAGACCAATTGGACCATAGCACAACCCCAGAAAGAGTAGTTATTTCTTTGGCTGTTGCTTTTCTTCTTTTCAGCAGTCCTAGGAATTGAACCCAGGAGACTTCTCACTGACATTCACAGCCATCTTTTAAATTTTGGGACAAGTTCTTTTTTAAGTTCCTTAGTTTCCCAGGCTATCCTTCTGCCTCGGCCTCTCGAAGTGCTGGAATCACTGTCATAAACCAAACAACTCACTGAACAACTGTATCTATAATACCAAATACAATCAGAGAAAGTAGAAAATATTTCTCTAAAAATCATTATAGACAATGACTTGGGTAATACATCTTTGTTTCTCAAATAATTCTCTGAGTCATCAGTGCCAAATGAAAAATAACCAGAGTCCCGAAGCATGTAATTACAGGGCTCATTTAACAAGGAACAAATTCCACAAATATAAATTCTTGGGGATAAATTTTCAAACTGTCCATATTCAGGTGAAATTTTTTTAAATTCATCTGATAACAACTCTAGCTCTATTGCTTGTCATTTACTGATTTTTAAAGGAAATGTGAAGAAATCCATTGCTTACCAAAAGCATCAGAATGCTACGATGTAAAATCCACATTGAAATGGACTTATACACGCACTATGGCCTGCATTTTTTTTTTAAATTTGAAACTTGCTTTGTAGTGCAGACTGGCCCAGAACTCACTAGGTAGTCCAGGCTATGAACTCATGACAATCCTCCTGCCTCTGCCTCCCAAGTGCTGAGATTATAAGCATGAGCCATCACTCCTAGCACTGCAGTAATGTGGCACCAGGGATCAAACTCAGGACCTTGCACTTGCCAGACAGACACTGGAACCACAGAGCTAAATCCACAGCCCATGGTCTGCATTTTATTGGAGCTTTAGGGCCTATCTTTATGTCTTCTCCATTTGGTTTAGGGTCCCTGAGTGGCAGAGTCTGAGACACAGGCATGGCTTCACTTCCCTTGAGTAGGACAAGATATGCATATTTGGCTATTACAGAGGCTGAGAGGATGGATGCATGAAGGATGAATGGATGGTGACTGGGTGGTTTCCTCGGCTCTCTCTCAGACACTCTTTGTCCTTCTACATACACTACCAGAAACTCACTAAGCAAATCAGTAGAGCCCCAGCAAGAGCAACTGGATGAACAGATGTGAACTTACCCTGTGTGCATCTCTCGTTTTTTGAAACATGCACATACTGCAGGAAATGATGACAGCAAACAAAGAAAAAGAAACTGAGCACAACTTGAGTTAAAACGACTCCACTAAAAATTCTACACTTATTTCTGGACATTGATTATATCTTTAATTAAGACAAACCAACATGGTAGCTGCCTCTGATCCCAACACTTGGCCGGCTGATGCAGGAGGATCACTTGAACACAGGAGTTCAAAAGCAACCTGGTCAACATAAGTGAGACTAGGTCTTAATGGGTTTTGTTTTGTTTTGTTTTGTTTTGTTTTCATTGTGCTAAGGATGGAATCCTGTATCATTCTAAGCTTAAATTTCACCTAACATTTCGCCCAGCATCTGAAATGACCAAATACATTTATTTTCAACAATCTCCCATTGGTTCCAAACAAAGAGCTACAAACCTATACAGAGATCTTTTGTCAATGAATGCTTAGATACAGTCAGAGGAGTCCACATAAAAAATTTATTATGCAAATGATAAAGAAATTCACAGTGTGACTAGTTCATTAATGCCCTATGTAATCACTTCCCCTTAACTTTTTTTTACTTGTATAAGTACACAAATAAAAAAGAAGAAGACACCAATAAAACTAGAAAGCAGCTCATAAATAGTGCTAAAGAAAATATTATTAAAATGGTAATCCTGTTGCTTCGTTCAAGAAAGCAAATATTTAAAGGTGCAGTGTGCTGCCTGTGAGCAACAAGAGATTAGAGCCTGAGGCACCACTACAAAGAGAGCTGGACGAGACACATAGAGGTCAACAGTCAGAGAGAGTGTAAGGCGCGAAGGGACCTGGAAGATCTCTGATATTTTTCTTTTCTAGAGAAAGGTTAGAATTAATGAGGAACACATTGCTCAAAGGTATATTAGACACCAGGCAGGAAGAGGCTTGCTTTGCAGGAAACTGGTTTGAAAGGGCTAATGATGGCTCAGTAACAAGAACAGAGTTTACACCACAAGTTTTAAATCCAAAATGTTTTCTTTTTCATTTTGATGTCCTTGAAATATACGTGGGCTTGTCCAACTGAGAAGAGAGTAAAGTCTTGAATGACATCAGCCTGTTTTCTTGAAACATTGACATTTTCCTCAAAAAGATGGAATATATTCGGGATTTTTTTTTCTTTTTTAAGGAGGAAGACAAATCTAAGATGTTAGAATAAACCAAAATTAGTACCAGTGTTTGGAAGATGGAGATGGGAGAAGAGGAGAGGGGGCAGGGTAGGAAGTGGGAGAAAAGAAGTGAAAACGATCAAGATACATATATTTGCACAGATATAACAGACAAATTATCCTATATTACAAACATATGAAATGCACCAATAAAAAGAGGCAAAAAAAAATCAACGCCAAGAAAGGAGTGATACGGCCATTCTTCAGTTCTTCCCATAAATATGATTTGCACCTTCTGGAGAAGACACGAGGCTGATAGTTATAAAAAGAAACTTGTGTTGGCAGCAGCCCGTCAGGACCACAGGCCATAGTGTCCAAGAGGGACACATGTAGGCAGATTGGTGATACTGCTGAGGGCGCAGACAGGCCAAGTGTGTAATGACAAGACCAACTGATGAGTGAGGGGTTTCCTTCAGGGTGACAGATAAACTCCTGAGATCTGTCAAACGTGACAATTTCTACCCACCACCTCTGATTCATGTTTGAACAAAGGCTACTTCTGAAAGAGACACACAACCATCTTTCAGTGTAATAAATTCTTGAGTAGAAAGAAGAAAGTTAGAAGGAGACAGTTGTGGCTTTAAACTTCTCTTCCCCCGGGAAATCTGGATTTTTGCAAGACAAAGTGAGATAACCCATATATAGCACTGAACAGTACAGGACGTTGACGTATGTGATATTAGAGAATGACAAGAGTCCTAAGGGAGTCAGATGCTACCAGAAGCAGATAGGCGAAGAGACCAAAAATAAATCAATGAAGAACCAACTGGCTCAAAAACAGGAATGTTTAAATAACAGTGTATCCATTCCATGAGTTACTATGAACCTTCTCAAAAGACAAACACAAAGACTATTTAGCCACAAGAGAAATGTAGTGGAGAGGATGGGGAAACGTGCAGGGGAGAACAGGACCAGGCAGGAACAGATGCTGTGTTCAAATTGAGAGAAATAATGTACAGCAAACATCTGCCAGTTTCCCCTACTTGGAGGGCATTCTACAAATTTCAACTTAGACACATTGCAAATTGACTTTTTTAAAAGTTATTAGAATTATGATCTCTGATGTATTTATGTTTCATTTGTTTGAGGAAAGGCATAGGGTATATCACAGGGAAAAGAAGAGAAAGATGTGTGCCTTGAGATTTATGGATTAGGAAGGGAGAAGGTGCCAAAGAGAGCGACCTCATGATCACATGTCGGGAGGTGCTGGCTACGAGAAACATATGGTGCAAATCCTACTGTAACCAGAGCTCCAAAAGGCAAGGGCAATTTGAAGGAGCCAAAACAATACTTGTGGTAAGAGCCATAGAGATGTCAGTGATACATGAAGCAGTGATTTTTAACAAAGGACAGTAAATTCATTCCATTCATCCTACAAATCTCTGAGACTGTTGGAAGGAGTGTGTGAAGTAGAATAACACACTCAAAGGAAATGACTTGCTTCAAAAGTATAAAACTGTTAGGACATGACAGAAAGGCATTTGTGGTATCGTTGAAATACACAACTCTGTGGACATCAGCAACTCTTTAGCACAGGCCATCAGACAGGGTAGGGGGGTGGTGCCCAGTGACCAGCTAACGGAAAGGCACTCAGAAGGGATCCCAGCAGCTCTGCACAGGATGGGTCCCGAGGAGGATGACTTCACTTAGCTGGCACATTTCAGTCAGAGCTCTGAAGGGGCTGGGGCTGTTGTTTGAGCACCTAAGATGCAGTTCTAGGAGGCACTGACGCAAAGAAAGAGTGGAGAGGAGATGAATGAATCTTGGGCACCAGGAAGCAAGAAGACTGGGAAAGACATTTTTTTGCAGAGAAGAAAATTTTACAGTTATCTACACTGAATGAGTGCCTGACATTTCACCTTGACAGTAAGCAAGAGCTCGTCGTTAAAATACCAGTGACAGAATCCTTGGCAGAAAGCAGAAGTATGATCTTAGAATTTATCACACCACAGACAGACAAATACATGTTCTCTCACTTATACGAAAAAGCTTAAAAGCTCATTTTTATAGAAGTAGAAGGTAGAACAGTCATTGCCAGGGCCGGAGAAGGCTGTGTGGACATGGAGAGGGTGGTTGCTGGGTCCAGGGGTGCATTTGGATGGAAGAAGTAACTTCTAATGTTCGGCAGCATGGTGTGGTCACTATGGTTGACAATTATATCACTTCCAAACATCCAAACAGAGAGGACTTCTAAAGGTTCTCAATGTTAAAAAAAAAAATAGATATGTGTTTGCAATGATAGTTATGCCAATTACTCTGATCAGATCACAATATATTGTATACCTGTGTGGAAATCTCACATTATATCCTACAAATATTTACAATTATATGTCCCTTACATATAAAAATACATTTTTAAAATTGAGCCAAAGAGAATGAGCATATGAGAGTCTAATACCCAAGGGAAGTGATTTCAAAGGTTCGTGGAAAGCTGGTACACTGCATTTCAAAGAGCTCTGGGCTTGGAGTCATGGGCTGGAGTCCAAGTCTCAGTTCTGTTTTCCCCAACTTGATTCCTTCAATCACACCTAAGCTTCAGTTTGCTGGTCTGCAAAAGAGGCCTCATAATGGCTGCCTCAGAGAGCTATGAGAGAGGAAAGTGGAGAAAAACACAGCCCACCACCTCAGAGGCCACCAAGGTCAATGCAAAGGGAGATCTGTCATTATTAATGATAGCACATGCCAACACGCGTGGAAAGCTGTGAACTATAAAATCCTGGCAACAAAAAAATCACAAATGCACACCAGAGGAGAGAGAAAACATGGGAGGAATCTAAACAGAATTGACAGAGTTTCACATAAAAATTGTACAAAGGAGCATGCAATTCAGAGAGGAGGAAAATAAAAGTTCAGAACTCATTAAGGCTGGTAAAAAGTGTTCCAGGCAATGAAAAGACACATTTGCAGATGTTTTTAGACACAAAAGGAGCAAGGAAGTTGTAGGTATGCTCCTGATGGGGTTGATATAAGGAAAAAGTAGGAAAAGTCATTTAATATTTTTTCCTATACTACATAAAGAAGAAATGTTTTCAGATCAGAAGATGCAAAGCAAAAGTCAACACAGAATGTTTGAAATCCAGAGTGGAGGAAGGCATTGAAAATTTCTTCCTGGAGTGTGGAGAATACATTACAATTTTTCTTCATTTGTTTTTGTTTTGTACTTGAAGTTGAGCCCGGGCCTTTACTCTGAGCTACATCCTTAACTCTTTTTTTTTTTTTCAGGGTTTCACCAAGTCATCAAATTGTCCAAGCTAGACTTGAACTTTTGATCCTCCTGCCTCGGCCTCCCCACAATGTTTTGTGCCATCAGGACATGAGCAGGAGGTGCCAGTGAGACGGAGAGACACGAGGATAGCGCAGAAGGAACAGAGAGATAACACCTTTACTTTATGTTTGTGGTGCATTTTTCATTTGCTTGTGCAATGAGAGTCTTCTATCCAACCTCACTGGATCTACGGTGAACAGATTGCATTTACTATAAAAACTGAGTGAGGAGAGGAAGAAAGACTGAGGGAGAAGCAATACGAAAAGGTCAGAGGGAGACTGGGTCTCCTAACAGGTTAAAACAGACTGAAATAAAGTATTCAGTTTAACAACATAAAGTATAATAGAGGTGAATATAAAGTCAAAGTTAAAAATGTACAAAAAATGAATGTACTCTTCAACAAAAATGACCTTTAATCGTTAAAATAACACATGCTATTGTAAGCTAACTACTCCTCTCCTCTGGTTTTGCCGTTCTTACTAAAAACACCAAATACAGACCATCCGCTAATATATTCTTTTTCCACATTCCCTTAGAATCCTCTTATTCCAGGTAACAGATGATACAGATACAGAAATGTCTGAAAAAACTGCTTCAGCCAATCAAAGATTTTACACTTCTACAAAGGAGATTTTCTTTTAAAACATTCTGTTTTGATGCTCTGCATTCAGGTCAGGAATAGGCAAGCACACGCCGCAGGAGGGGTTTCTGCAAGAGCTTGGCAGGGGACAGGACGCAGCACTATGTGGAGGAAAGGTGCAAAACGGGGCCTTCAGGGGTTTCTGAGGACGATTTAGGCAGTTAAACGGGGTCAGTCCAGGCCACGCAAAGAGAACGGAGTCTGAGGTGGTGGTCAGAGGACAGTAGGGTCGCCAGGATTTCAAGGGAAGAGAGCAGTCACAGCAGACAGAAGTAGCAAGATGATCCAATACAGAGAAGATCTGTGGCCGCTACGCTAATGAGTGTCATCTCTGCCCTGAAAACACCTAACAGTGAAATAGAACCATTTGGTTTTTTGGAGGTATGGTTTGTTTTTGTTTGTTTGTTTGTTTTTTGAGGCAGGGTCTCACTTTGTAGTTCAGGCTGGTCCTGAACTCAGCCTCAAACTCAGCAATCCTCCTGTCTCTGCCTCCCAAGTGGTAGGATTACAAAAATAAGCCACCATGCCTGGCATTGTGGTATGTGGTCCCCACTGCTGGTCAGCGTGAGTCACCACATCCAGCATTGTTGTACGTGGTTACCAGGGATCAAACCCGGGCCTTTGTGCTTGCAAGGCAGGCGCCAGAACCAGTGAGCTAAACCCCCAGCTCTAGCCGCTTGTTTTTTACAAACCAAAGCATTTGCAGCAATGCGTTTGATCAGGCTTACCTAAAAGCACACTAATCATGTGTGATATTTTTAAATATTGCATGATGGAGGACAGAGGGGATAGGAGTCACAGGGAGCAATGAGGAAGGAAGAAGGGACAGCTGCTCTGCCAGCCGGACCAGCCAAACCATCCCTGGCAATCGCTAATGTGACAGATGTCACAGCCAGACCATCCTCATATCCAGGAAAGTGAAGGAGAGCAATGATCCCGGGAGGCCCGATTTTGCTAACTCAGAAAAACATAGAACTTCCTGGCATCTTCCCTACAGATCACTTCTGTGATTAATGAAAGTCCATGCATTGTTTCTGTGCTAATCTGTTTTATGTTGCAATTATACCTATATACATAAAAAAGCCATTCCATAGGCACGCACAGAACAAGGCTTCCAAGAAATGGATGTGGTCATTTACAAGGAGAACCAGTAAAAAAATGAATTTAATCTTAGTTTTACATGTTAAGCATAGCAAATTACTGTGAGCATAATTTTCTTTTTAGTACCTGAAATTCTACATCATATTTTTATTAGCCTACTTCTCCCAGTCCTTTAATAGATACTGTATTTGATTATGGAATGTTTTATTTTATCATGTTTCATTTTGTGATAAAGCAAGCTATACGCTTAAGAAACCAAGTGTGACCTCCAAGGTTTGTGCTTTGCTTCCTTAAATGTATCCTAACTCCTGTTAAAGTTGTCTCTCTTTTTTGTTTTAGGAAGAGTTGCACATCTAAAGATACTTAAGAGGTGGTGATATGACATTTTTCAGATACATGAAGTTGTATTTAGCAGGACTGTACTACAATCTATATGCTAAAATACAACAGTTCAAATAAGCACCAAAACCATATACATTGTGGAACAAAGGCACCTAATTGAGCCGCTTTATAACCTTGCACAGAATTCCCTCTCCACCAATTTAGATGGAATTGCTTTTATTTTAACAATGTTCTTTTAATTAAGTCCTAAACATCTAAAACATGGCAAATGTAAATATGTATTATAAATCCTTAATTATGAGAATCACTAAGCATTCATGCAGCTCTCTGCCTTGGAGATAGATTCTTTTTTGTTTAAAATCAGCCAAAATTGGGAGATAAAAGTGAATGATGTGAAAAATGTTAAACTTTGTTTAGAATGCCCTCCTCTAGGTACCAGTATCGCTTTACTGCGTTGTCTTCCAGAGTTAAATTACCCTTCAATTTGCATACTGACTTTAAGCCTGCATGTCTTCTGCTGTTGTCTATGGTCAGTGTCATGCTCACAAAGACTAGCCCTCAGGTGCCGGCCAAGAGCTGAGTTCCACTTTAGGGATCTATGGTCTTTGCAGCCTAGCCCAGGGCCTAGAAAGAACTCTGATATCACAGAAGGGCAATATTTTTCCTAACGTTCATCTGGATCCTTCAACCGGAAGGACAAATGATTTATGCCCCATTTCAGCTGGATCTCAACAGACAACTTACAAATCTGTCATCCCACATGCGGTTTTGTGTGATTGTTTGTTTTCGTTTGTTTTGAGGGGTGTTTTCTGGATAACTGTTACAAATAAAATTCTATATATCTGTAGGGTACCGTGTGATATTTCGATGCTGGTATATACTGGGCAATGCTCACACCAAGATAAGCATATATATTTTTCTATACATTATTTTAATTCAAAATGCCCACCCAAGGGCAATACTTGCCATTTCCTCTGTCAGTACATTCCACTCCTATTTCCACACTAAGTATCTTCCAGTGTGCGCATGCACACACACACATACATAGTCATATTTCTGCAGCAACTCAACCCCCTTAAAGGCCATTTTCCATTCCTTCTTCCTGGTCATCCATTGATTAATGCTTTTAAAAGATAAACAAGACTTGAAGATATGTGTGTCATGCATGTGTGTGTGTGTGTGTGTGTGTGTGTGTGTGTGTGTGTGTGTGTGTGTTTGTGTGTAGTCTTTTGGAGCAAAGCCATTAGCCTAGAACTTAACCTTCTCAATTTCTCCAAGAAACCCCTCTGCTGGATGAGAAATTCATTGGCTTACAGTGACAGGAAAGTGTGGAGACCTTTGTTGTGAGCTAAGGAATCAAAAGTCTGCTCAAGGTCGTCTCGCCAACTACCAACTTCAAAGCTTACAACCAGTTCCTGGGAGACTTTATCAGTGCCCTTATTCAAAGGACATTTTAAAATTTTTTCTGTAGGTGATAACTGCAGAGTAAGTTAAGTAATGAAATTACAGGTTATAGCCAGTGTAAAAATTACACAATAAATGTAATTTAGGAGGGCAGGTAAATTTATATATTTAAATACTGCTTCTAAACCAATATCAACCTATGACCCCATTTGTATGTACCATAATTGCCAGTGGGGGAAAATGGTTACAGAAACAAATATGTCTTTTGCAATTTAGGAGCTTATAATATCTTATTCTAGAGCACTGTTAAATAATGAGAGGTACTTAATAAGAAAAAGTAATTAGCACGATAGCTATGATACATATCATAACACTTTTTTCCTTTATGATTTAAAAACCTTCGAAATAAATTTCATCACTACTCTACAAAATACTTATGGCATTAAAAAATTTTATAGTTACTAATTTTTAACTACTTAAAATGCCAAACGTTTTCAGGCTTCACTCACTTTTCCAATTATTACCCTGGAATGACTCATTAACTACAACAGAAACAGGCTCATTTTTGCCTCTTGTTTTTCCCCATTTTATTACCAAGTCTGACTTTTTCACAAGTCGTGACAGAAATGTATTGGATGGAGGAAAACAGGGCGCATAGTGTTTCTCTTCCAAATACCAAGTGAATGCACAATGTTATATTGTAACGGGTTTGTCATCATCACTGGACGCTGGAGCTCCAGGTACCATGTACGTGGAAATCTTAGTAGAAGACATTTTAGCCACTACTTTATCCTTCAAAAGTCATTTGGGAAACAGTGAGTCCTGGGGTGGTTAGTACCTTGGAGAGTTCAATCATAAGTTAAAAGCAAGGAAGGGCAATTCTAGAAGTCAAATGAATACAAGCATACACATATATGCATATGCATGTACCTAATTAGCACTCAGATAACAACAGCCTTAGAACTCACTGAAGCAATTCTAATACTGAAATTAGACATCAAAGTTTCCCCCAAAACAATGTAAGAAGACAAGCCAATTGTCAATGGCATCTTTTTTTATTAAGAAATGCAATGTTCTATAAACTAGAACCATGAGTAAAATATTATTTTCCAAGAAATTTTAAACCTTTTTTTAAAACCTCAATCTCTTCAAAGTACAATGTAACATTAAGAGTAAATTATTTCATTTCAGAATATTAGGTTAGTTGGGAAGCTCATTTTTTCCCTCTAGAAAGATTTCTGGTGGTGATCACAAGGTCTTGTAAAGCTCTGAACTTGCATCTGCAGGTGGTTGGGACATTTACTTCACTTCTGAGATGTTTTTCTCTTTAAAGTGAGCCAGATCTAACTTTAGCCTTTGATGCTACAACTCAAAAACTGTTTTCTGAAGATGTTAATGAAAGAGTATTTCTAATGGCTCCTCAATGAAATAAATACCTATCAAAACAAGCACCTATATATTCCGTAAATTCATCCTACCACTGATACCAACACAACCACTTTACCTCCTTAATGTGATTAATTCGTGAAACAATTCCCATTTTAAGCACACATAGGAAGTCTTTGACTTACAAGCACCCGAGCTGTAAGCTTCCACAGGTGTACTGAACAAGATGCACGGTTGTACTGTACAAGACTCACATCATTGGACAACGAATCCAACTTATAAACATTCTCTCAGCACTGAACCTGTTTGTAAGTCAAGGACTACTGTATTATGCCCTGGGGCAACCCATCTTGGTCATGGGACTAATGAATTTAAAATACAGCAATGAGACTAGATAAATGCCAAACAAGTTAATGAAGCCAAAATGTTAGGATAATTTAAAAAGTGAACTATAAAAAAATCTTTGAAACACTAGACCATTAAAAAATAGATCAAAGTCTGCATTATTTAATATCCCACCAGGAGTATTCACTTACCAATATGAATATACTGTTTATACAGTACATGTAACAATGTTGGGTACATTTTTCTTATTCTTGCTACTGTTTTTCAGGAGCCAAACAGTCATGCAATTTCCAATGAGTGTAGAAGGAAGGAATCAAACTTGACAAAACAGTGGAATATTTCCTAGATAACCCCTAGGACTAATCAGCACCATGAGGGTCCAATAATTCACTAGTTGGCCACCTTAAGAACCCCATATTGATTAATCTGAAAGAAAAAGCATTTGAATTCTAAACATAGCATCAATTTGAGGGAAAAAAATGGGTATTTGTAAAGCTAAACTTATAATTCTAAGGTAAAATCACATCCAAAGCTCTAAAATGTCAAGGTTACTGTCCCTAATTGTCTATTTACACAGCTTGGTCCCAAATCACATCACAACTCTCCCTGACACCCAGACCAGAAGTTTCATGAGGCCGTCCTAGGTTGCTTTGATTTGGAAACTGGCCTTTTGCTAAGACTTACAAATCTTCATTTAGAGTCAAATCATTAGAAATAGTACTTCAGAAGGTAAAATTAGACCAAGTGGTCATTTATTTTGAAGAACACAACAATGGAATTCTTTTTAACAGTACACCCATCATATTTCAGCATACTTTTTTAAAAAGCCATATATAGTGTAACACAAATAAAGTGAGTCCAATAATCCACTCTTGGAAATCAAAATTACAATTTCAAATAGACAAAAGTTTGCAACCAAGGTAATTACATTGTCATATGTAGGTAAAAGGCACTTGCTTCCTTACTGTAAATTCTCACTGGAGAATGCTTAAATGAAAATCTATTTTTCAATTTGTTCTAGAAAGTTTGCCTGTTTCTTAGGAAGCAGCTGCTTTAAAAGTTACAGAAGTAATAACTTTCTTCAAACAAGAACTTTTCCCTCATAATCTATTTGATTCCAAATGTAAATTTCTTATTGGGATAGACTGGAATTTTTTACACCTGTAAAAATGTAAAATAATAGCACATTTTGTTCTAAATATCTGAACATTGGTTTTATTTTTGTTTTTGTATGTTTCTAGTACCAGTGATCGAACTCAGGACCTTGTGCTTACAGGAGGCACGGTGCCACTGAGCTAAAGCCCCATGATACACATTGTTAAACAACATATGCCAAAAAGAATTTTAAATTAAGTATACATGCTTCTCAAAAAGTGCTAAAACTTTATGAATAAATACAAATGATGTTTACTCAAGTAACAAGATTTAGGAGGAAAATACTAATTCAAGAGTTTCTTCTGCTAAAGTTCCTGACATTAGACTCTCTTCCAATATGACAACTTCATAGGGGCATATTACAAGCTAAGCAATTAAGATTAAATTTTATCATAGCCATATATTTTATGCTTTGTCTCACCATCATATATCTTATTTAAGTTAGAAATCAATGAACTTTTACTCTAAAGAACCAGATAGTAAAGAATATCATGGAATTACTTATTTACCAAGAAGGAAAACAATTTTAACAAAACTGTATTGATAATATTCAAAATAAAAAATCATTAAATGCAAATCTTGTATATAATGTTCTACATAATAAAAAAATGACTGAAATTTTAATTGTATTTTGCCATGAAGAAGTCTCCTTTTAATTTTTTCATCTAAAAACGTGAAGATCACTTTAGTTCATGAACTATACAAAAACAGACATCAGGAAGGATTTGGTTCATGGGCCAAACTTAGACAAACTCCAACCTAAATGCTAAAATTGTTGTTCTGCAACTCTAGGAACTGAGGAATACAATGTAATACTGAGATATAGATGGCTCCCATTGAGAAACAGTTTACCTGTGATACAAATTCCAAAAATAATTTCAGAATGCAGTAACAATTATCTTAAACACTTGGTACCATGTAGAAGTCATGTTTGGGCCCCATATTAACTGATGGCTAATATTATTCCAGAGGTGAAGACTTCTTTGGTAGATGTAGTAAGTCTGGGGAGTGTGCCAAATGCATGCAAATAAATCACCACTGATATTAGAAAAGTGCGTCAACACACATTCTAACCTTTACATATGAAGGTCGGCCATCCCTGCTTCATATCATGGAATTCGATTTTATCAGAACTTTACTATTGCATCCTGGATATCCGTTGCTATAGAAACGAATTTGAGGATAGGAATGGAAGAAAAAGTAAGAAGTTTCTAGAAAGAATTACAAGAGTGAACTGTACCAATTTGAGGATCTGTCTTACTATGTTTGGGCTACATCCCTAGGCTCCTAAGAATGACCTTCTACTCAAGCAAGGACCTTGACCTATTATTGATTTTATCACAGTGTTTAAAGCTTCCTTCAGGGTAGATATCAGATAAATCCTTTTTCCATTTAGGGAAAAAGATGAACACAGTGAGAAGCTAACTTCTAATTAAGTCATTAATAAGCTACTTGGTGAATATTAATTATTTTCAGTGGAAGGTTCAGATTGTCTGAGCCCAGAAAACCCTTATCACCTTAACTATAAGGGTAAAAATAAAAATAAAACTATAGTTAGCCTGACTACTTACACCACTTATACCTGTTTCTGTGATGAGCTGAACTCTCCCCAAAATGTGTTAAGAGCAAGTGTAAAGAGATGCTCCAGTGATATGTCTCTTAACAGGAAGTGAAGCACACCAGAGCTGGAGCTTCTCAAAGCTCAAGCCTTTCTACAAGGATCTGTCTCTAAACTTTCATGAAATGGTACCTCAGTATAATAACAAACGTACCTCGACCACAAAAAAACAAAAACTTAGGGCTGGTTCAGTGCTTTTGATATGTCGAATGGAGCATAAATCAATTGTCAGAGAATGTGGTCCATTTCACCTTAAGACATGAGTGTTTATTAGGGCCAGTGAAAGTATACAAGCACAGAAGACTGGTAGTTTGTACATAACTATACACATACATGCACCTATTTGTATGTATGTGTCTATCTGCAATGGAATTCTTCAATTGTAAAGTGTCTGGGCTAATTAGTTAGATCAATTAATATTCAAATTAGAAAGGTTTAGATAACAGGTTAAAAACCACCCCCCCGAAAATGTTCATATTGGTAGCCATTGCCTGATCCAATGGATAACAGATTTTCTCCTGGTGAATCAACCATAAATAAAGGGAAAAGGTCTTTGTACTCACCTGAGAGAGACCTTTAATTTTCTTTATTTATATTCCATTCTCAGTCACTTTAATATTAGAATTCAAAATTGATTCACTTTTTATTAGTATGCAGTCTCATCCAGAAGAATTATTTGAGTTATTATAACATTTTAACAGGCCTCTGCTAGTGGATGGTCCCTTGTCCTTCTGCTAACTTCTTGTTCAAAAATGGATATAATTGTTCTTTCAAAACAGAAGGTATGGCACACTCTCTACCAGAACCTGGCAACAAGTGTATTTTCTAAGAGCAAATATTGCCAGGACATTAAAGAATAAAATCAAAATTGGAAAGCAAAATACATTCTTTTATATCTACAGCTGCAAATCCCTTGTTAAAATATTAACAAGAAGTTACTAAGTGTACCTTTACTGCATGAAGTCATTTAATTACACTTTTGATATTTGAAGAATAGTCAACTCTAAATAAGTAAGCTAACCAGGAATCCAATTTTAATATTTAAATGATCCTGACCACTTAACATTGTAAATGTTCTCCAAATTGATCCAGTTGTTTAGGAGCGCCATCAGTGATTTCCTGAAGAGACCAAGGCTGGATGGAAGCAGAACCAGGACTGAAATTCTAAGTGTCAGCGACAGGCCCAGCCAGAACCAAGCCGACACGAACACCGAGCTCACCTTTCCTTCTCTAAGAAGATATACTACAAAAAAGGCTATATCTCTCGGTAGACTTTTCACTGGCTTTAAGAAAGCACACTTAAGCAACTAGCAATCCAATTAATCCCATTAACATACTGCACACCCAACTCCAGGTAGGATGGTGGAAGGACACCCTGTCAGGCCAGAGGGAGCGCTGCCCCCTTCAGGGAAGGATGCGCCTGTAACGCGCTTCGCATCGTAACAGTGACCTCTAGTGCTTCCTTCCTAGTTGAACTTCAGCAGTTGGAAGATGAATTCCTAGGCCTTTCCAGCAAAACTTCCTTTGTGTGTGGGTGTCTGTGTCGCTGTTGTCGTTTGTTTTGGTTGGCTTGCTGCAATGTGGGTCAGAGGCTACTTCTGCAGGATTCCTCGATTTTAACTGGGAGAAGTCATGCAAATTTGATAGTTTACAGGATTCCCACAGATCCGATTCAAAAGTGAATCTGAAACACAGTGCAGCACCTGGAGTGAAGTTCTCTCCTTGCAGAGCGACAGCGGCCCCGTGACATTAAATGAGTTCCTACAAATGGAAACACAAAGTCACAGTGGCCACAAAGTGTGAACGAACATTCGGCTTGGGACGGCGAGTCCACAGAGTCTTCCCACACACCAGCCTTTTCGTGTAGGCAAAGGATCCGCTGTAGTAAATGTCTGATTACTCCATCAGTGCCTCAAACCTAACCTAGTGAGAAAGCAATGGCATAAATTCCAGGATGGCCCTGTAGCCCTTTCTTGAAAACAAATGAGGTTTTCCTTTAAAATCTGAGGAAGAAATAAGAAGTTGTATTTGTATCATTCCCGATGGAGGGGGAAATTCTCCCACGTATAGAATCTGAGCCAAATATAACTTTTAAAACTTTTTCTATCCCTAAAAACAAGTGGATGAAGAGAGTCTGCCAAATTATTTGGGGTGATATTCAAATTAAAAATAAGGTTGTAACAAACCTTGTCTGAGTCAGTTGGCTCAGAAGCAGAATATTCAACCACCAATTCACAAAGTCGGAAATTTAACCACCACAGACTACTATGTGCTCTTGAAAGAAACGAGCCCCTGCGTGTTTTTCCATTAAGCCCCACGCAGTCTGGCCCTGTCTGGAGAGTGCGCCTGAACTCATCCTCTGAGCACTGAGGACACAGCTCTCTCTCAGCGCTGAGGTCCGCCACTCGCCTTCCGTTCATGCTGCTCCTGGAGCCTGCAGTACATTCCAGCGATTAGCCTGCATCATTTCCAAGATGCAGCGAGCTCCGAGTCTGCCAAACGCAAACTTCAGAAATCTAAGCTAATGCAGCATTAATGCAAAGTGTGCCAGTTGCTTTCCTGTTAGACATAATTCCCATAAAATTCAGTAACCCTAAAGAAAGGGAGAAATGAAGACATTCACAGGCTATTCCCTGGTTAAGATGCTAATTTAATGTTTTACTAGAACTTGAGTATTCTCAATGAATATTCAGAAAGGAGAGAGTAAGACTGTGCTCCTAGACAGAGATAACACTTTGCATATTTTGATCAGACGAAGAGCAAAGCCAAGTGTAAATCCAGTCCTGTTTGCAGGATTTTTAAGAGACGCTTCATTTATACCAGGGGGCTTCTGCCACGGTTCCCGCTGCAAATAATGGTCATAAAAACAGCAGAAGCAAAGTTTTGCAGGGAGCCCCTTCCCCTGCAAGTTCTAAATCATTGGTCGGATACTTACAGGAATTGCCAGCCTCCGCTGTCTTCCAGTTGTGAGCAGACAGCAGAAGTAGCGTCTTGAGGACAGCTCCAGCGACAGACCTCATGCTCACATGCACTGAGCTCCCCAAAGATCCTGAGCAGCTCTCGGAGCGCTGGAGTCCGGCTCGGCCCCTCTCCCAGCCGAGCTGGGTCTCGAGTACGCTGGGTCTCTGCTCTCCCTGTGTGTCTATCGCATCCCTCCCTCCCTGCCTCCTTCTCTCTCTCTCTCTCCCCCTCTCTCCCTCTGACACAGCCCTGCTCCTAGCTGAACGGCACTAGCGTTTCCCTAACGAGCCGCCCCGGCCAAGGCCCCGCCCACCCCGGCAGCCGCGGGCCCGGGAACCGGTGGCGGCAGCATCGCGGCTCCAGACCGCGCCGCGGGCCGAGCTGCGGGGGCCGGGAGCCTCGCGGGCCTGCTCGGGGCGCCCCCCCGCCTCCGCTCTCCCTTAATCCTTAACCCTTTATTCTCTGCTAGCGGGAGAGGCGGCGGTGCAGGCTCTGCATTTTCCGCAGGTCTCGCGTTTGGCAGGAACCGGCCAACACACCGAGCTCGTCCTGGTTATCCGGGAGCGCGTCCAGGTACAATTGCGTTGTGTTTCAAAACAAAAGCATAAAAGAAGACAAAAATAACAAAGCGGCGCGGGTGAACTGTAGCTAAAACTGTCCTCGGGGAAAATACTTGCTGTTGTTTTTCTGTTTCTATAAAACTACCCTCTTTGGCTGGGGTGCCAGAATTTTAGCACGGAAATTCGTCGCATGGGAACACACATTTTTTCTTGGCAAATGTATAAAATCATCTGGTGATCGCCTGCCAGAAATTAACATTTCTTACTGTAGTTAGTGCTTCAGGAGGACGGATCACATGAAACGCTTCGGAGAGAGGCGTTCACGCCCGGAAAACGCAGCAGGTCGCTACAGTTGGGTTCGCAGATAGCGATTCCCAGAAGGCCCCGAATGGAACAGTATGGGAAGCTGAAAAAAGGGGGACCCCCTACTCATACACACCCACACCCACAGAGACACACACATCCAGTTACCCACACACAACACACCCACACACACTCCCCACACACACACACACACACACACACACACTAGCACTGGCACTGAACAATATAAAGAGCCAACTAGGAGGATGCGAAGGAAAAGCTGAATGCAAAAACTCAATGACTACAGCGAAATTACTCCACGGCTGATCCACTAACTCTGACACCGAATATTACTATATTTAAATAATGAGGATAATATCACATGTGAGACACACATTTTACTGGTAATACGCTAGGTGTGAGAAAGCGGGGGACCCTGAAGTTCTTAGGCACCTCTGGCTGATTAGAAATGAGAAGAAACACACGCAGTGAGCACCGCGGTCTTGCTGGAGAATGAAGGCAGGGAGCGAGGGCTGCGCAGCAGGATCTATAAAGCTGAGCGCCTTTGTTTTGCTTTTCCCTGCAAACAAAGCCAAACTTTTTTTTTTCTTTTTTACTGTTTTGCAGATGAGATAACAGAATAGGGAATGCAAAAGATTTTGAAGAGGTTCTAGTGTTAGTAAAGCAAGGGTGGCCGGACTTAGTTTATCTGACCCCAGTTTTACCGGCTTCCCCCCTAGGACTCCCTGCACTAAGATCACCTTCCTGATTCTTATTTGTAAATAATAAAACCTAAAACCCTAAACAAACAAGAGGGAGCAGTGCTTGAGGGTCTACTTTGCATTCTTAGAACTAAATTTCTGATTTTGTTGTGCGATTCTAATAGGCTACCAAAGGCAGGTCCAAATCGACGATTTATGTTACATAATTATGCAAAGAGATTACATTTTATTGAACCCATACTATATGCCACCTGCTATGTAATGAAATGATTAGAGCAGTCCTTCCAGGACGACCTCACCACGCCTGCTGAACAAAGACTAGGCTCCCGGAAGTGGAGCAGGGTCCACACTGCCCCAGCGGAGGACAGCGACCTGGACGTGACTCTCGCGTCTAGGAGCTCTGAAACTGTAGCTGCTGAGACTCTGCACTGAGCATGCTCCTGGGCTCTCTGGGGGAAGAATGCTGTCTTCCTTTGGCAACTATCCTAACTTCCGGTAACACAAACGAAGGAGCACATTCTAAAAAGGCCGGTACATGTATTAAAAATGAAAAATAATTGAATGTCATGACAATAAAAACTCAAATCAAGGTGTAGATGATCAGAACAGTCATTAAGATGGGGTTTTCCTTTTATTACTTTATTCGCACATTATGCAATAAAAACAATAGTACAAAGAGATGGGGTTTTCCATACTGATGGGTATGGTAAGGAAATGGGTTGGAGGCTGGCACAGGCTAAACACAGAGGCATTTCAAGTCATTACAAAGCCTGTCCTTGCCTGATGGCCACAGGGGAAGGAGGGTGGGTTAGCCGCACAGACAAATGAAACGGTGGAGAAATACAAGCCATGGGGCATACAGAGGCCTAGATATGAATGCAGCTCCCTCTGTGGTTATAAGTAACTCAGTCACTTACTGAGTTTCCCCACCAAAACTAAGTACAGTGTCAACCTCATGCCCGGGACAATGCACAAGACCAACGTCAAATGCTGGACCCGAGGAGCCACCTGCTCCGAGCTGCTGCTGTCATCGCTGTCGTCCCCACAGCTCACTCTGCATGGACGGGAACCTGACTGGCAGAGGAGGGGTGGCCAGCAGGAGGACCCCCAGCGGCCTAGAAGGCTGGCTGCCAAGAGCTGCTGACCCGTGTTTCATTTCCCTTCCCCACCAGCACAGTGGTTAGTGTCAGCAAAAATACACAGGAAACTCGGAGAAAGGCAGAGGCCGCGTGTTAGGTGGTGTTATACCTCAGCGATAGACTCTTTGAATCATTTCAGAGTATTCATCTGTGGTTATATTTTCCACCTAAGAAGAAAACAACTAAGGATGTTTGAGCTTTGCGTATGCGTTGATGGGGTCAGTCCTGTCTGAGGAAGTATTATAAATCAAATCAAGATTTTGGAAATTGTAAAATCAGAAATTCAAATGCCTGTTGGTTTCACTTGTCAAAGAACTGTTATGTCACACCACATTGCTGTATGAAATATTCTAGACTATAATCGACAGTCATTTATCTTCTATATTAAATTATTGACTGTAATTTTCTAGTATAGAAGATTCTAGACTGTTAATATAGAATATATTATTCTATATATCATTCTATATTCTATATTCATATATTCATATATATCATTCTATATTCTAATATAGAATGTTCTAGACTTAATCTCCTAATATAGAAGATTCTAGATTGTTCATCTTCTATGGTGGTCAGGCAGTAGTGGAACAATGTCACAGTAAAAGATTAGAACAAGTAATATGAAACAAATTTTTCTATTACACACTATATCTTTTGATCCCTTCCTTATAGATCCTCAAAAAGAAATTCATGTTTTTTAAACATTTTGTTTTTACTTTTCTTGGAATTGTGATAAAAGAATATTAAAATTACAATTTTAATTTTTTGTTTTTTTGTTTTTTTTTTAAGACAAGGTCTCGCTTTGTGGTTCAGGCTGGCCCTGAGCTCAGCCTCAGACTCACATCACAGCAATTCTCCTGCCTCTGCCTCCAGAATGCTGGGATTACAGGCGTGAGCCACCACGCCCGGCACTGTGGTATGTGGTACTTGTTGCTGCTGGGGTGAGTCTCCATGCCCAGTATTGTTATGTGGTTACCGGGGATCGAACCCAGGTCTTTGCGCTTGCTAGAAAGGTGCCGGAACCACTAAGCTATATACCCAGCCCCGATTTTAATCATTTTTGAAGTATATAGTTCATTAGTGTTAAGTATATCCACATTAGTGTGCACCACGTCTATAGCATTTTTGATCTTACCAAACTAAAGCTCTGTACTCATCAAACACTGATCCCTATACACACACACCCCAGCCCACGACTATTTTTCTAACCTCTTGTTCTATTATTATGATTACTTTATATGAGTAAAACCACTCAGTACATACCCTTTCGAAACAGGATTTTTCCACTTAGCATAATGTCCTAAAATTTCACCCATGATGTGGTATGTGACAGTATTCACTTCTTTTTTAAGGATGCAGTAATATTGTGTGTACATTCCATGCCTTATTCATTTATGTCTCAGTAGATATTTGGGGTACTTCCAACCTCTGGCTGTCTTGAATGATGGTAAATACCTCTTTGGGATATGCTTTTGAATGTTTCAGGTATATTTCCAGAAGTTCTGGGTGATGTACAATCGTATTTTTTATTTTTTGTACGATCTCCCAATACTGGTTTTCATAGCAGGTATTCCCACCAACAGTGAAGAAGTGTTGTGATTTCCCTGCACCTTCTCCAAAATGTATTATTTTCTGTTAATAATACTGGTGGGTATAAGTTGACAATGTATTATGATTTTTATTTTATTTTTACTTGTTAATAATGTCAGGCATCTTTCATATGTTTTTTTGCTATTGATATGCAATCTTTTGAGAATTATCTATTATTTCACTCAATTAGGTTTTTTGTTGTTAATGTTTGTTTTGATATTTTTGTTTTCCTTTCTTCATTTCACTTATCTCTAAATTTTATTATTTCCTTCTTTTTGCTTCATTTTATTCTTTTTTTGTTTGTTGAGGTATAAAATTTAGTTGTTGGTTTGAAATCTTTCTTGGTTTGTGACATGTTTATCACTGTAAATGTCCTGCATATTGCCATATTGCACAACTTTAATATGCTCTCCTTTGTCATCATTCATCTTCAGGTTTTTAAAAATTTCCTTGTTATTTCTTTTTAACTTACTGGTAGTTTAAAAATAAGGTTTTTTTTAAAAAAAATTACCACTTATGTGTGGACTTTTCTATTTTCTTTCTGCTCTTGATTCCTAGTTTCATTTCACAATGTCAAAGAATATACTTTGCATGATTCAGTCTTCTCAAAATTTAAGATTTGTTTCATGGCCTAAAATCTGCTCTGTCTTGCTGAATAGTCTATGTACACTTGCAAAGAATGCATCTTCGATGAGTGTTGGCTACACTGGTTTGCATGTGCATGTTAGGTCTAACTGTGTTGCTCAAGTCCTCTGTCTTCTTATTTAGTCTCTATGTAGATGTTTTATCAATAACTAAAAGTGGCTACACACAGATGCATGTGTCTGTAAAACCAGCTACTTGAGACTGAGACAAGAGGGCCACCTGAGCCCAGGAATTAACAGCATACAGTGGCATCCTGGCAAGATTATCTCAAATAAATGAACAAATACTGAAAGCAGAAGTGCACAGTACTGAAATCTCTGACCGTTATGGTGTCATTGTCTTTTTTCTCTTTAGTTGTATTAAGGTTCACTTCCTGTAGGAGTTCCACTGTTAGGTTCTTGCATTTTTACAGGTGTTAGATCTTCCTAGCAAACTGATTTTTTGTCATTATATGCCTTCCTGTGTCTCTGGTGAAAGCATTTTTCTTCTGATTGTGTTTGGATTCCTCTGCTCTCTTCAGCTTCCTGTGAATCGAATCGCTTTTTCTATCCTTTCATTTCTATTCTATATGTCCTTAGATCTAAAGTGAAAGAAAAAATATAAAGTATCTTATAAACAAGATATCATTGGGTCTTATTTTTTAATTCACTCAGCCACTCTGTGTTTGGAAGTAAGGAGCACTTAATCCATTCATATTCAAAGTAATTACTGATAGGAAACAACTTAACTTTTTTGATTAGTCCAAGTTTGTGATACCTAACAAATATGTATATTCATCATGGAAAGCTGCTATATATTGCATCTTAATCCTTTTCATTTCCCCTTCTCCTCCTCACCTTCTATTTCCCTCTATCTCCATCCTATTCCCATCTGCAAAATGTCAACCTATTGCCCTGACATTAATAGTTTTCTGTATGTATAACAGCGTATTCTTCCCTCCATATCTATCTAGCCGCCTTCTTTTGTATTTCAATGAATTGATTGTTTACTAATATATTTTGATATCCTTCTCATTTCCCTTTGTGTAAATTTTAGTTATTTTTACTGTAATTATATCAAATCTTAACGTTCTAACAATCTATTTTAAACTGATCATAACTTATCTTCAGTAGTATATGAAACTCTATTCATTTACATCTTTTAACTCAACATTACAGGTGACATGCTACAAATCTAAAAAGGCATTAATTTTATACTTCCTACACAGATTTAAAAATTATGTATGCTGGGCATGGTGACTCAAGCCTGTAATCCTAACACTTGGAAGGCAGAAGCAGAGGATTGCTCTGAGTTCAAGGCTGGCCTGGGCTACACAGTGAGTTCAGGGCCAGCCTGAACTACAAAGTGAGACCCTGTCTCAATCAATCAATCAATCAATCAATCAATATTATGTATGTATAAATGTAATAATATTTCAGGATCCTATATTTATCTGTACATTGGATTTACCCTTTCACAGGAGTTTCATATTTCTTATAGTTTCATGTTATGATTTATCATTGATTTACTGTAACTCAAGTTTTTTTATACATTTCTTATATGGCAGTCTAGTGGTTATAAAATCCTTTAGTTGTTCTATGTCTAAGCAAGTCTTCATCTCTTTATTTTTGAAAGACATTTTAGCTAGATTTGGTATTGTCAGATGGCAGCTGTCATTTTTCATCACTTTGAGTAAATCAACCCATACCCTTCCAGACTGCAAAGTTTCTGTTGTGAAATAAATAGATCATCTAATAGGAGTTCCCTAGTGTATGATGTCATTAAGTTAGGAGCATTTCATCATTTTTTTTTCTTGACATTTACAAGATTCTTTCTTTGACTTTCATTATGATGTGTTTTTGGTGGCATCTACAGAGGAAGTACCGGTTGAAGTTCTTCTTATAGTTTCTGACATTTGTGTGTCCATTTCTTGCCTCAAATTTCGGAAGATTGGGGTCATTGTTTCTTTAAGTTCTCAGCCCCATTGCCCCTTTTTCTTCTAGATACCCACGATATGCATGTTGTTTTGCTTCATGATGTTCCATAAGTCTCTTGGACTATCTTTTCTGTATCAATCTTTTTCTTTTTGACAAACCATGATGTGTGTCATGGTTTGTTCTAAATGTACAGTCTTTGGATCACTGAATTTTTCCTTCTCTTTGGTCATGTCTAAATTGTCTATACAGTTAATTTTTCTATTTAGTTTGCTTCTTCTTGGTAGTTTCTGTTTTGCTGTTATTCTCAGTGAATGCACTGCTTTCCTGATTTGTCTTCTTGTCTATTCTTTCTTTTAATTCATTGTGCATCCTTACATCAAGTATGTTTTATTCTTAAGCCAATAACTCTGGGGAAGTAAAAAGGTCTGAAGCTTCCTATTCTACCATCTTGCTGATGTCACTTTTCAAAACTGATTGTTATAAGTATGCCATAGATGATTAAAATTTTGCCAAAATATTACTTCTAAATACATTTATACTACTTATAAGTAATAGTTTTTAAACTATAATCACAATTGATACAAAAATAGTTACTATTGCAGTTGTTGGGTTTAATTAGCCCCTTATTGGGTTAAAATTATATTAAGTGACTTATTTCATGTCACATTTTAGCTAAGGTGGAATTTTTCCATTAGCAATTTTTATATTCCCTGAGTGCTGCAATTTTTCAGTTAATAAGTATGTTACAAATTGTGCAAGTGAGGACTTTGATAATCACACATATACTGAGTTTTTCAACTTTACAACAACCAACACTCTAGCAGGATACTTTTTCTATTGATATCTCACCTGACTGAAATCTTCCATCATAAATATTTAATTGGCAAGTTAAGACAAAAATTTAGGTAACACTGGATGTTCTTCAGCAATACAGTAAAAATAAAAAATAATAGCTATGGGGTGGGGGATTTAGCTCATTGTTTCCGGTGCCTGTCTTGCAAGTGCAAGGACCCAGGTTCGATCCCCGGTTAACCACATAGAATACTGGGTGTGGGGACTCATGCACACCACCAATCAGTACCACATACCACAGTGCCAGGTGTGGTGGCTCACGCCTGTAATCCCAGCACTCGGGAGGCAGAGGCAGGAGGATCGCTGTGATGCAAGCTGGAGGCTGAGCTTAGGGCCAGCCTGAACCACAAAGCGAGACCTTGTCTCAAAAAAAAAAAAAATAGCTATGTTTCTTACACTGATACAACTTTACTTCTTTTTCTTCTTCATATTGTTAGTCAAATTTTGAGATTCTTGATTCCCCCAAAGTAATACATGGACAATGTGTGTCATGGTTTGTTCTGAAATGTCTCCCCACAGCCTGATGCATTTGGAAGGTGGTAGGATCACGGGGGCATTGTATTAGTAAGTGAGTTCAGCAGCCCAATGTACTGTTGGGACCGGGTCAGAAGAACCAGATCACTGGAGAGCAGACAGGGGAGGATCTATCTTTCTCCCAGACTTTTCCCTTCTCCATCTGCTTCCTGGCCACCACTATGTGAGCAGCGTTCCTCCACTTCATCTTTCCACCATATCATTTCTGCCTTGAAACCAGGAACTATAACCTTGAACCAAAAGAAACCTTTTCTCCTTTAAGTTGTGGGTGTTGGATATTACGTCCCAGCTGTGATAAAGTGACTAACACAATATTTGTACATATGTATTATTATGCATATTATTATGCATATGTATTATTTGCATAATTTAGTAATATTTTTAAAATAGCTTTTAGTAGAAAGTATAGTATTTAGGTTACAGATATCATTTTAATTATGATATTACTATGATAAAAATGTTTGTGTCTTTAATGCCACTTGAAATGTATCCTTTTTAAAGTCTCAATTTTAAAGGTTTTAGATTTACTGAAAAGTTACAAAGAAGGGAAAAAAGCTCTCCTTTGCCTTCATACCCAGTTCCCTCTATTATTAACATCTGATATCTGTTTGATTCATTTGCTATGACTAATAAACCAAGATCACTATATCATTATTAATTAAAGTCTACACTATATTCAGAAGCCCTACATTCTTACCTAATGTACTTTATATGTTCCATAGAAAGATCCCATCAAGGAACTATACTTAATATTTAGATCTTATTAGAATCTTCTTGGTTATGAGACTTTCTCTGACTTCAATTAAATCATTTTGACAGTTTTAAGGTATACTGGTATTTTGTACAGTATTTCTCTAATTAGAGCCATCTTGTTTTTCTGATGATTGTACTTATATGAGTTTTGGAAGAACAAAGAAAATTCTATCACATCATGTCAAGAGATTACTTAGTAACAACCTGACTCATCATTGATAATGTTGACTTTGGTCAGCTGATGGAGGTAGTATACATCAGGTTCCTGCATGTAAAGTTATTCCTTTTGATCCTTTCGTACCTCCTTTCTAAAATAAAGTTACAATGAACAGTTCATACCTAAAGAATGGTAATTTATACTTCACCACCTAAGGGTGGAAAATATCTATAAATCATATGGAATTCTTTGCAAGGCAGAGTTAAGTATTGATTTGTTCAATAATATAGACTCATTTATTTTATAGATTATCTTATTAAACCAATATTACCAAGTTTTGTATAATATTACATTCTTGTTATTTTTCTCATCAAGAGTTGTCTTTCCTCCTTCTTTTCAGGTCTGGATATGTTTTATTGAATGCAAAACATTGTATAAATTCTACATTACTTTCTATACATTTTTGCATATTTATAAATCATGAATTTTGCTTTGGGGTATAATTTATAGTACTTGGAAATGATTTAATCCATTTGAGTGTTGCCTATGATTTTGTCAAGGTGAGTCTACAGTCTACCTTAATCTGAGGCTAATTGTTCCTCATTCCTGAGGAAGGACTTTGCTGAGTGGTCCAGCTAACACCTAGTGGACTGTGAGTTTCTCTTGTCTGGCTGGTAAGAACGAACATTTTTCTCAGCCCCAGGGGAGTGATAAACTTCTTCTCTATAATAGTTTTCAAAACTTGTTCCTAGTCTCAGTTTCTGTACACACATGTGTTAATCGGTATTCTCTAGACTATCCAAGAAAAACTCTTCACAAGTGTCCATATTCTCTCTATTTGTGTGTAATTCTTCCCTCTCTCGCACTCTGTCTTGTGATTTAAAACTGCTTTCATGTTCTCAAATTCATGGATCCATTTTCTCAACTCAGAGAATCCACCACATTCCAGTTGAGTTTCTTCTTCACTCTGGCCTAGAAAGTTTTTAAATGCAGCAACCACCGTGATCACCTTGCTCATTTCTCACCTTCCTAGAATCATTGTCTTTTGTCACCTCACAGCAAGTTTCTTAAAACCATTATTTTATATATTACTCCAGTTTATTTTGTTTCAGTTAAAAAGGTAAATCTGATCCCCATTCCTCAACTTTTGATACAGATGTGAAAATTATGGTGTCACATAATTCTGTTATCTGTGAGATCAACAAACAATTACATGAAGAGTCTTTATAGTAAACTACCTCCTTGAACATCTATGAGAGATTGAAAAGGTGGTAGAGAAGGAAACAGCATTTGTTAAATCTCCTTACTAAAAAATTTACATAAATATCTGCTTATAATAGGTTCTGTATGAAGGCTCTCATTTCTACTATCCCAAGGCATCAAAGTACCCATATTCACAGATAGATAAGTTTTTTCCGTTATCATTCTTGATTTAGGTAGCTCCTTTGATAGAGGGAAAAACAAGTCTGACTCTAAATAAAGGTTAAGTTTTCACATAAGAACAATAGGGTACACAGAATTAGATTTCAAGAACAAGAAAATAAATCTTTGATTTCATTAAATTGTTTTAAATATATTCATAAGACAAAACAACCAACTCCTCAAACTGATATAACATTATTCTTAAATTTCAAGTACAATAAATAGGTGAGATTGTCTCACCTGAGCATCATGAATTCTGCTTGTGTCTGGAGGAAGTGACCATGATTTATGGGAAAGAAAAGATAATTCAAGAGGGCTGGACAAAAGATGAGTAAAAACAGCATAAAAGATAGAGTGTATAAGAAAAGAGGACCATGGAGAAAGAGACAGCTAGAGAGTCAAAACTGTTTTTCTCTCCTACATAGTTTGTCTAGTGAAACCCCATGACTACAGCATTCAGAGTTGCGCTTCTCTGATAGAAAAATCTTTTCCCAATAGGAATGCATACTGTTAGAAAATATCATGCTTAGATTTGTGATGTCTTTATAATAAACTGATTTAAGCACAAGGGAACACAATTACTATATAAGACAAAGAATTCAGTAGATAAAGACTTTGAATTTTTTTGTATCTACCCAGTACTTAAAAGAACTTCAGAATGTCTTGTAGAAAGTTTTCATTTCTCAGAATAATGAAGCAGAAACAGTTTGGCCTCAGGCAGGTCCAGGGAAATCAAATCCACCCACCACCTAGATCTTCAGAACCAAAACAACACAGCAAGTTTCATGCCTAGAAGCTGATGTGCCTTAAGGGAGCAATTTTCCAACTCTCGGGTAGAAACTATCGTTACCGAAAACCAAGGCTGACTGGGGTTAATCTCCTTTAAGGAAAACTGGTCATTACTTTTGCAAACACAGTAATGGTCCTATCTTTATAGTAAAAAAAGCAAAGAAAGCCAGCAATTACAGGGTTTATGTTAAAGACATCAGCTCACTTTCTATGGGCTGTCTGACAGTTATTGGGAAATCAGTCCAATAAGAGGTATGCACTTGCGAAGTCATTTAATTTTGGTCTACTAGTCAACATGGCAGCCACGAGGCATATCAAAAACAGGATCAGTTGCTCCATCCCACCATTCCCATGTCAGAAGCTCAAGAGCACATGTGCCTAGTGACTCCTGTGGTGGACAAGGCAGATACAGAACACTTCCATGAAAGCATAAAGCACGGCATTAGATATTTGAAAGGCTGAGCAAAGTGTTTATGATACAGCAGTGTTTCAGTATCTAATTTCTCCATGAAAAGCATTTAACAGCAATTTTCCTCCAATTTTGCTGAAATTATATGCATTAAAATTTCTGATTATAAAGTCTCAATAAAGGAAAAATTTCTCTTTGCTTTTTAGGAATAAAGAGTGAAGTCAACTGAACGAAACAGATTCCCTTGACTATTCATAGGTAATATTTTAGCAGTGGAAGTTGACAACTCCTACCAAGGTGATAAGTAAGTGAAATATTACACGCAGATTAACTTCACAATACAATAACATGCTTCTAATACAAATTAATGTGCACAATCCGATGTTCACTGTTGCATAATCACAATAACCAAGGTATGAAGTCAATCTATTAACAGAGAATAGGTTTAAAATTTAATATATACATACAATGGAATACTTCTTAGTCATGACTACATGTGACAACATGGAAAAATACATGTTAAGGTATATGAGACAGGCACAGAATGTCACATATCACATGATCTCACTCATACAGAGATCTAAAAAAGTTGAACTCATAGAAGCAGAACATAGAATGGAAGTTACCAGAAGCTAAATAAATGGGGATTGAAAAGATGTTGGTCAAGAGATCCAAACTTTCAGTTAGACAGAAAGGATAAATCAAGTTATATCCTGTATCAGTACAAATTCTCACTAATGAGTGTGATCATAATGTGTACTTAAAATGTATCAATAAACTCAATTTAAAAACTAACAACTATGTACTCATGACTATAATTAGAAATAATGTATTATATTCTTGAAAATTACTGAGGGTTGATTTTAAGTGTTTTCACCACAAAATAGTATGCAGTTCAGTGGTACATCACTTGTGTCTGCATATTTCAAATCATCAAGTTATACATGATAAAATTCATAGTGCATTATTTGTCAATTTAAATGAATGAAGAAAACCAAATTACTATTCAGCTTCTGCCTCAAGTTTTATAATAAAATGTTTTGGTTGTAAGACACAAATACATCCAAGAAAAAACAAACTGCTAACAAATTAGGGTCTTAGGGGCCAAGGAGTTAGCTCAGTGGTTCCAGCGCCTGTCTCGCAAGCGCAAGGGCCCGGGTTCGATTCCCTGGTAACCACATAACAATACTGGGTGTGGAGACCCACACCCAGCAGCAACCAGTACCACATACCACAGTGCTGGGCGTGGTGGCTCACGCCTGTAATCCCAGCACTCGGGAGGCAGAGGCAGGAGGATTGTGATGTGAGTT
>PVIR01014624.1:0-39863 GCA_004026965.1 Petromus typicus | reverse complement strand
ACTGGGTGTGGAGACTCACCCCAGCGGCAACCAGTACCACATACCAGTGCCGGGCGTGGTGGCTCACGCCTGTAATCCCAGCACTCGGGAGGCAGAGGCAGGAGGATTGCTGTGACGTGAGTTTGAGGCTGAGCTCAGGGCCAGCCTGAACCACAAAGTGAGACCCTGTCTCAAAAAACCTTAAAAAAAAAAAAAAATCCATCAGGGTGGGGCAGGTGTCCAAAATAATTCCAGTAGTTGATTACACAGGGCAAGGCAGACGTCCATAAATCCAAGTCAGTAAACTGTAAATCCCAGTAAGTTGTTCATTGTTCCCAACAAGGTCCCATTTGACCCTCTTATCTCCCTGCTAGGGATATACTCAAAAGAATTAAAAGAAGAGTTCCACAGTGATATATGTCCACCCATGTTTATAGCAGTTCAGTTTATAATAAGTAAATCTTAGAAATAGCCCAAAGGCCCACCACCAGGAGACTGGATATAGAAGAGGTGGTTTTTCTATAAAATGGAGTATTACTCAGCCATAAAGAATGATAAATTCGAGTCATTTATAGTTAAATGGATGTATCTTGAAGACATACTCATAAGTCAAATAAACAGGACTTTCGCATCTTTTCTCTAGTACAAAAAACTGAAGATGTAAATGAATGCCAAAATGTATGATAGGTAATGTGAAATAGATAGAAAACATGCAAAAAGAAAAGGGTAAGGGTAGGTAGGGGGAAGGAAAGAAAAAATTTGATAGTAAAAAAAAAAGAAACAAAGCTCATGTATATGGAGGGTGGGGTTGTAGGGAGGGCAAGGGAAAGGAGAAAAATGAGAATCAAGATGTGTCATGTACAGGTACAAATTCTCAAAGTTGAATGTAATTATGATGTATATATAAAATGTACCAATAAAGTCAATTTAAAAAAGAAAAAGACTGATATAATGGATCAGTAAATAAAGCCAACACTATGCTGCACATAAGATACACATTTAACTTAAATAAATATCCATAAACAGAAATTCAAAGAATGGAAAACAATACTTCATGTGACAAGAACCTGGAAAAACACAGGGTTACTATTCTACTTGCAGCCAAAGTGAATTTCAATCCAAGATTACTGAGAGTTGATCAGGCCCTCATCTACCTTTTGAGGGAGACAATAAGGAAGAAGGAGACAGAGAATTTTCAAGATTTAATGGGATGACCTACAGGAGACTTGCCTCTAACAGACAGACTCAATTAACACTGCATGGAGAGTCTACTTTTATTAGCCTGTGACAAACACCCAGGGAGGAGTAGCATGTGTTTCATAGAAGAACAACTATAGAGAATGGGCAAATAAGGATTGATTAAATGAGGAAGCAGATTTTCCATATACCAAAATACCTGTGGATTGACAACTTTCCTCAGCAGATCTGTCTTGCATTAGGAGTGCTGTTAGCTGTAGCCAGAGGACACGCGGTCTTCCCCATACTTCCCTGTTTCCAAGACAAGATAACAATGACTTTAAGGTTGTGAGATCTGAGTTATATAGCCGAGTGCCTCACACCAAGACTGATCAAGAGACATAAAAACCCACTATGTAGTTGTTAAGAGAAAACTCCAAGAGCAAGAGATAATAATCATATACAAGCACCAAACAGTAGTGCACAAAACTATATACAACAAATGTTAATTGACATGAAAAACTAAACAAGCACTAACACAATTATAATAGAGAAGTACTTCAAATAGATCAACTAGACAAAAAAAAATCAACAAAATTTCAGAAATGAACCAAACCTGTGAACAAACGGACCTAGTAGATGGATACAGTGTCCCACCCCACAACATCGCAATATATATCCTTCTCAGCTGTACATGGTATGCTGTCAACATTAAAACACAAACTAGCTCACAGAATATACTTAAGTAAACACAAAGAAACTGATATTATCCCACACATATTATCAGACTACAGTACAATGAAATTGGAAATCAATGGCAAATCACAAAAACTATATAAACATATGGAAATTAAATAACATCCTTCTGAACAACCAATGGGTCACAAATGAAACTAGAAAATTTCTAAAATTGAACATTAATGCCATTACAACATACTAGAATTTAATGGCTGCCAGGAACGTAGTCCTACAAGGCAAATTTACAGCAGTGACTATCCATATCATGCTTCTAGATAAAGAAGAGCAACTCAAGCCCAAAGCTTGTGCCAAGAAGGAAATTCTAAAGAACAGAGCAAGAATTAATACAATGGAAATTAAGAAAACAATATAAAGAACCACTGAATTGGAAGTTAGTTCTGTGAAAGATGAAATAAAATTGACAAATACCTAGCCAATCCTCAAAAAAGAGGAAAGACTTAAATTCATGCAATTAAGAATAAAAGAGGTTGAGCCGGGGATATAGCTCAGTGGTTCCGGTGCCTGTCTTGCAAGCACAGGGGCCTGGGTTCAATCCCCGGTTACCACATAATAATACTGGGTGTGGAGACTCACCTCAGCAGCAATCAGTACCACATACCACAATGCCGGGCGTGGTGCCTCACACCTGTAATCCCAGCACTCAGGAGGCAGAAGCAGGAGGATTGCTGTGATGTGAGTTGGAGGCTGAGCTCAGGGCCAGCCTGAACTACAAAGCGAGACCCTGTCTCAAAAAAACCTTAAAAAAAAGAATAAAAAAGGTTAACTGAAAACAGATCCTGCAGAAATAAATCAAGATCATCAACACAAACCAGATAAATTGATGCATCTTTTTTGGGGTGGGTTTATACATGAATTTTAGATATACATAATGATCACACTTATCAGAGGGAATTTGTATCTTTATATGATGTATCTCAGTCTGTTGTTCTTTCCCATTCCCCTTATCTACCTTCATCCCCTCATTTGCTCATTATTTATAAAAGTTTTGTTTCCATTTTTTCCTTTTCCCTTCTTTCCTTTCCCATTTCCCTCCTCCCTAGTTCCCCTTCCCATTTGAACATTTTTTCTGGTTTCAAAATATCCATTATACTTGTTGGCCCTTGTTTAAACTTTTAATTTGCACAAAAGAGAAAGCCTATGACTTTTACTGGTGTGTGTCTGATTTACTTCACACAAGAGTATGATCTCTGGCTGCATCTGTCTACCTACAAATATCTCAAGTTCATCCTTTTTTATGTCTGAGTAGTAATCTATTATACAAAAAAAAAAAAATCACCCCAGCTTTAACCATTGCTTGATTGGAATTTGGGCTGTTTACAAGATTTAGCTATTACAAACTGTGCAGCTATAAATGTGGATGCATATATCACTGTGGTATGTTTTTAATTATTTTAGGAAGGTATTGAGAAGGGGAATAGCTTGGTGAAATTAAACCTCTAGTTTCTGTTTTTTGAAGTAGCTGAATGGAGAATGGATGCATCTTCAGATCATATTCTTAAGTGAAATAAATTGGATACACATGGGTAAGTATCACATGAGTTCTTTCATATAAGAAATCAAAAGGGTAAAGAAGGCTCAGAATATGTAATAGATATTGTGAAATGGGAAGGAAATGTTCAAATGGAATTCAGAACTAGGTAGCAAGGAGAGAGAAAGGAAGGAAAGGAAAAGGAAAATAAAATAAGAAAAGGAGGAAAACAAGAAATAAAGCTTTTCTAACTAAAGAAGAGAAGAAGAAGCAGAAAAGGGGATGAAAGGAAATTGTAAATATTTTAAATAGTTTAATTCTTTCTAACTTTAATTATTACCAAAATGTTACCAAGTTTTCTATGTGTAGAAGTAAACTCTTTGTAAAGTTTACATGCAATAGCTGGGCGTAGTGGCTCACGTTTGTAATCCCAACACTTAGTGGCACAGGCAAGAGGATTGCTGTGAGTTTGACACTTACCTGGGCTATGCAGTGAGTTCAGGGCCACCTGAACTACAAAGTGAGACCTGTCAAAAAAAAAAAAAAACCTAAAAAATATTTTACATGAAACAGCAGAGGAACAATATTAGATAAAACAATTCTGACATTAAGATTAATATAGGATGAAACACATTAATTGATTCTTCAATAGCTACTGTAAATTAACATTGTATTATTAGGAAAGGGATAGACATAGATCAGTGAAGTAGAGAAACAAGAAACACACCTATATGAGTAGTCCGACTAATTTCTGACAAATATTCAAAGTGTTTTATTTGAGGAAAGATAATCTTTCTCTATAATAGATTCTATAACTTGTGGATATCCATCATAACAACAACAAAAGAAATTTAAACTACACTTTACCTAGAAGTGAACACAAAATGGATCTTTTACTTAAGTTTTATTTGTTTATTTTTTTTTAGTTTTTTGAGACAGAGTCTCACTTATAGTTCAGGCTGGCCCTGAGCTCACTATGTAGCCCAGGAGAACCTCGAACTCACAGCAATCCTCCTGCCTCTGCCTCCCGAGTGCTGGGATTACAGGCATGAACCACCACGCCTGGCACTGTGGCATGTGGTACTGGTTGCTGCTGGGTGTGAGTCTCCACACCCAGTACTGTTGTATGTGGTTACCGGGGATTGAACTGGGCCATGGGTTTGCAAGACAGGCGCCAGAACCACTAAGCTGAATCCCCAGCTACCTAAATACTTTTTTAAAATTGAGTTTATTGGCACATTTTACATCTACATTATGATCACATTCAACTTTAAACATTTGTACCTGTACATAACACATCTTGATTCTCATTTTTTCCCTTTCTCCTGCCCATCCTATCATCCCCCAACCCTTATATAAAAAACTTTGTTTCCACTATTTTGTTTTTACTATCAAAATTTTTCTCTTCTTTTTCTATTTTCCTCTACCACCCTTTACCTTTTCTCTTTGAACATTCTCTTCCTATTTCTCAAAATCTTTCATGTATTCTGGATTTCCATTTACACCTTGAGTTTCTTATACTGAGAAATGATACAGTATTTACATATCTGTATTCTATTTATTTCACTTTGAGTATGGCCTCAAAGTGCATCCATTTGAATATAAATGACTCAGATTTATCACTCTTTAGGCTGAGTAATACTCCATTTTATGAAAAGACCACATCTAAAACTACATAACTTTTAGGAGAAAATGTGGGCAAAATCCTTAGAGCATATGCTTTAAGACTTCTTCACAATGACTCCAAAAGGACAACTCAAAAAAGAATAAATTAAAATTCATTGGTAAAAAGACTTTTGCTCAGTGAGAGACCTTGTAAAGAGGTTTAAATGAGAAACTGCTGAGCTTAGCATGATAGTGCATATGTTTATGCCATCTCTGTAGCAGGCTAAGGCAGCAGTATCACAGATTTGAGCTTCATCTGGGCAACTTAGCAAATTAGTAAGACCCTGAGTCAAAAATGAAAGAATGAAAGGCGTGAGATTTTCTTATTGTAAAGATCCCCATTTCAATCCCAAGCACAGACAAAAATAATAATAGTATTAATAAATGGAGAAATAAAACAACATAAATGCTACTGGCTAGCAACAAATTACAAATCAGATATTTGACAAAAGATAGAGATTATAGCATTATATATATTCTTAAAATGCTACAATAATAAAAGGCATGATCTATCTAGAAAGTGTACAAGGATTCGCTTTTAATGAAGTGAATGTATACATGGTAAAATAGCACGTTAAAAGACACTAAATATCACTGAATATTAGAAAATTGCAAAATAAAGTCATATTACATAAAACTAATAACTTCTAAAGCAATCAGAATAAAAATATCGACATCAGGGGGCTGGGGAGTTAGCTCAGTGGTTCTGGCGCCTGTCTTGCAAGTGCAAGGACCTGGGTTTGATCCTCGGTAACCACATACCATACTGGGTGTGGAGACTCATGCCCAGCAGCAATCATTACCACATACCACAGTGCCAGGCGTGGTGGCTCATGCCTGTAATCCCAGCACTCGCGAGGCAGAGGCAGGAGGATTGCTGTGATGTGAGTTGGAGGCTGAGCTCAGGGCCAGCCTGAACCACAAAGTGAGACCCTGTCTCAAAAAACATAAAAAAAAAAAAAAAACATTGACATCATAAGATGATGACAGTGTGAAGAAACTGAACTCTGTAAATATATTTCTCAATTTTCTATAAATACAAATATGCAATTATCTTAAAATACAGCAATCATATTCTTTCACATATAATTCTTGGAAATAAAAGTTTATGCTCATGGAAAAACATATGCACAAATATTCATAATAGTTTTATTCATAATTACAAAAGCTGGAAAAATTTTGACTCTCAAAGAGTGAGTGACTTACAAGAAATGGCTTTTGAGATGCTAGAGTTTGTCAAGTGAAACAAAATGTCAATGAGAGACAAAATATAAATGTATGAAAATATAAAATTAACTAGCTAAGCTCTAATCTTAACTGCCTGTAAAGCAGAGTCAGGAAGACCACAAGCTGGAGGCCAGATAGCCTAATTTGGAGACACTGCTTAATAATATTTTGAAGGCAAGTGGTATAGGTAGAGCTAATTGGTATAGTGTCCCTGGTTTTGATTTTCAGTATGGCAAAAAGTTAAAATTTAAATATCTTATAGCAAGTGCACAGTCAAATGCAAAATGCTTTAATAATCTAATAGCAGCATGTGAATAAATTTTATTCTTGTTTAAAAAGATAAAATTATCAATATAACTACATAAACATAAATTTAAGATATGCACAGCATAAATAACATAAAATGTAACAAGAAAAGTGAGAATTTCAAATAGATGTGAAGTAAAAGTATAATATTTTTGTTCACAATTGGAGTTTTTAGAACCTAAAATACTGTGAGTACTGTTTTGTGTAAGCCTGTTAGTAACCCTCAAACAAATGATAAAGAAGTAGTGAAGTAAAGAAGATTCTCAGTATAGCATTACACAATATTACATAATTACTAAGGAAGGCAGCAACAAGTAAACAGACAAAGAATTTATAGTGCAAAAAACACCCTTCCTTGCTTGCATCTCCACTTTCTGCTGGCCATGAACTATTTCTCCTTTGAGAGGTATGTCTGCTATTCTGCCTGCGAGCTAGCTGATTATGAACTGAAAACTCTACAGATTGAGCTAAATAAACCTCTCCTCCTTTAACTTTGTGTGTTGGGTATTTTGTCTAGGCAACAAGAAGAGTAAGTAGATAAAATCTGGTGCCAGAGAAGTGTGGTTGTTACTATGACTTTACCTGAACATGAGATTCAAGAGCTTTTGAGATTGGCTTGTAGGAAGAATTTGGAAAGATTTGGAGATGGCAACTGAAAAAATAGAGCTGGAGTGTTTTAGCTTGTACTTGATGGGAGATTCTGGTTACAGCTCAGAGGACTAGGAGGCTAATAGAAATGCTGCCAGAAAGACCAGGCATATTAGTTTTCTACAGGGAAGAAGGACAGCACTGGCTGTTGGACTCCAGACAGTGTATGTTATATGTTCCTTAGCAAAAAGTGTATCCGCATTTGGTTGATGTCCAGAGACTTTGCCTGAAACTAAGATTAATTGTGGTAGACTAATTAATCTTACAGTGGAAATTTCAAAGCAGTCTAATGATGAAGTGGTGGCAGGCCTGCTATTGGGGGATTTCAGCTGGATTTCTGTTCAGAATCAAGAACAAAAAGGCAAAAAGAATGATTTAAAATTTGGCAAGTTTGTCCAGAAAGGAAGCAACAGTATAGCTAAAGATTGTGAAGACAGAGCAGACAGTATCTTGGCTATGAAGGAGAAACAGGACAGTAAAAAGATGGCCTTGAGGACATCACAAGAAATGGCAGGACTCAATCCTTTGCAGACAGAAAATTGAAAAAGTGAAAGACTTTGCTTGTGAAGAGAGCCTCAGAGCAACATGTTCGAGAATGGCACCATTCTGGGGAAGTTGTTCCTCAAGATTTGTTCATAAGCTCAAGCCTTACAGCCAAGAGAGAAGGGACCATCACCACTGCTCTAGCCTGTGGCATACCTTGGCATCATCCACATGGTGATGCTTTTAGGTGTATGAAGAATTCAAGAGTTGTGGGGTCAGGAAGGCTGATAATTAAGTCTAGTAGTCTATATAAAGTATCATGTCAGCAGCAAGTGATGACAATTTAACTTCTTCCTTTCTTTTATTTCCTGTCCTTGTCTAATTGCTGTAGCTAATGTTTCCAAGACTATGTTGAACAGCAGTGGTGACAGTGGACATTGTTGTATTCTTCTTACATTGATCATGAAAGATTTCTGGTTTTGATAATTTAGTATGATTTTGATTGTTATTTCTGCATAGATATCTTTTATCACATTGAAGTAAAGATCATCTCTTCCAACTTTCTATTCAGTTTTTGTCAAGAATGTATGTTGAGGGGTCGGGGATATAGCTCAGTGGTTCCGGTGCCTGTCTTGCAAGCGCAAGGACCCGGGTTTGATCCCCGGTAACCACATAACAATACTGGGCATGGAGACTCACCCCAGCAGCAACCAATACCACATACCACAGTGCTGGGCGTGGTGGCTCACACCTGTAATCCCAGCACTCGGGAGGCAGAGGCAGGAGGATTGCTGTGATGTGAGTTGGAGGCTGAGCTGAGTGCCAGCCTGAACCACAAAGCGAGACCCTGTCTCAAAAAACCTTAAAAAAAAAAAAAAAGAATGTATGTTGAATTTTGTTGAATGCTTTTTCTGTATCTGTTTAAATGATCATATGATTTTTGTCCTTTGCTCTGTTAATATAGTGTTTTGAAACATCCTTGTATTCCTTGGATGAATTTAACTTGGGCAAGTTGTATGATCTTCTTGATGATTCTCTGTATTCTGTTTGGTAGTATCTTTGAGAGGATTTTTGCATCTATGTTCATGAGGGAGATTGGCTTGTAGTTCTCTTTTTAGTTGGATCTCTCTCTCTGCTTTTGAAATCAAGTTAATGGCTGCTTCCCGGAGTGAATTTAGATGTCTTGCATCCCCTTCAATGTCATTAAAGTGTTTGAAAAGTGATGGCATTAGCTCTTCCTTAAATTTCTTATGAGATTTACCAGTGAATCTATCAGGACCTTGACTTTCATTTATTGGTAAGCATTTAATCAGTTTTTCAATTTCACTGATTAGTATTGGAGTGTTTAGTAGCTTTATATCTTCTTTATTTAACTTTGTTATCTCATATGAATCTAGGAATCTGTCCATTTCTTCAGTACCTTCCATCTTATTGGAGTACAATTTCTTGAAGTAGATATTAATCATCCTATGATTTTTTGCTGGATCTGTTGTGATTTCATCCTTTTAATTCCTAATTGCATGGATTTGAGCCTTTTCTTTCCTTTTTTGATAAGTTTGACTGAGTCTGTCAATTTTATTTATTCCTTGAAAGGAACAACTCTGCAATTTGTTGATTTTTTAATGCTGTTCTGCTAGTGTCAATATGCTTTTTTTCACTAATCCTTATCATTTTTTCCCTTGTATGAGCTTTGGGTTTGTCTTGCTCTTTATTTTCTTGAATCTGAAGTTGCAACAGAATGCCGTTTATTTGAGCTTATTCTGTTTTCGTACTATGAACATTCACTGCTGTGAATTTTCTTCATAGAACTTCTGTCACTGTGTCCTATAGATTCCTATATGTTCTGTCAGCCTTATAATTTACTTGTAGAAACTGTCTCTTTTATTCTTTAATTTCTTCTATGACCCATGGTTTGTTCAGGAGGGTATTATTCAATTTCCATGTGTTTGTGAAGTTCTTGTGGTTTCTTTTGCTGTTAATAGCCAATTTCATTGCACTATGTCTGACAATATAAAAGAGATAACCTCTATATCTTTGAAGTTACTTAAATGAGTCATATAAGATATTACTTGTTCTGTTTTGGAAAATAACCCCTGTACAGCTGAGAAGAACGTGTATTCTGCTTTTGTGAAGCAGAACACTCCATAGATACCTATTAAGTCCATTTGTATGAAAGTTTGGCTCAGTTTTAGCATTTTGTTTTTGATATTTTGTCTAGTTGATCTATTTGTGACAGTGGGGTATTGAATCTCCTCAAAATTATTATACTGTTGGTTGTTTGGTCTTTTCATGTCACGTAATACTTGTTTTACATAGTTGTGTGCACTAACATTTAGTGTGTATGTGTTTATGTTTGTTATCCCTTCCTTTTGGATTATTCCCTTTACAAGGATGTGGTAATCTTCTTTCTCTCTATTAATCAGTTTTGGTTTGAAACCTATTTTGTCTGCAAATAAGATAGCTACTCTTGTTTTGCCTGGATTCTTCTCACATGGGAAATTATTTTCATCTTTTTACTTTCAGTGTATTAATTTATTTTTGAATTAAATATCTTTCACATGTACATTACATTGCTGGATCTTATTTCTTAATCCATTCAGTCAGTCTCTTTTGATTGGTGTACTGAGGTCATTAAAATTAATAGTTATAACTAATATGTACTGATTTATCCCTCTCAGTATTTTCTTGTTGTTGGCTCTTTTATTTTTTCTTTGCCCATTTCCACTTACTTTCTTCCCTTGTCCAGTAGTTTCTCTCTGTTGGGCCTTGTGAAGTTGTGAGCTTCTTTCTTTTTATCTAGGATGTGGTTTAGAATTTTTTTTTAGTGCTGGTTTGTTATTCATGAAGTTCCTTAGATTTCTTTCTCATGGAAGTATCTTATAGCCTCATCACTTTTGAAAGATAATTTTGCAAGATGCATCCATCTATTTTGGTTGTTGTTGTCTTTTAGGGCTTGAAATACTTCACTTCAGACTCTTCTTTACTTGAACATTTGTGCTGAAAAATCTGCTGTGATTCCTATGGGCTTTCCTTTTCCTTTTCCTTTTGTTTCCGTTCTCTAACTGCGTTTAATATTTTGTTCTTCCATTAGATTTCTGGAATCTTGGCTATTCTGTGTGTGTGTGTGTGTGTGTGTGTGTGTGTGTGTGCGCGCGTGTGTGTGCGTGAGTGTGTGTGTGTGTTATATCATGGCTAGTTGGAGTCCTATCTGCTTCACTTATCTGTATGTCAAATTCTTTTCCCCTGCTTGGGATTTTTTGTCATTACTTCTGTGAACAGTTTTTGTAATGTCTTTTACACGATCTCCTCTTTCTTCATTGACTCCAGTCTTGCATCATCTAACAGCTGCTGATTGATTTGTCATGGCCCCTTACTATTTTCAATAATCTTTCCTTTCTTGGGAACCCTATTTTCTGTGTCTGATAGTCTGTGCTCACATTCTCTCATTTTGCTGCAAAAACTTTCAATTGAGGGGGCTGGGTGATTTAGCTCAGTGGTTCCTGTGCCTGCCTTGCAAGAGCAAGGTCAAGGTCCAGAGTTCGATCTGGTGACCACATACAATAATGCCGGGTGTGGAAACTCACGCCCACTAGCAATCAGAACCACATACCACAATGCTGGGCATGGTGGCTCACGCACTTGGGAGGCAGAGGCAGAGGCAGGAGGATTGCTGTGAGTTCAAGGATGAGCTCAAGGCCAGCCTGAACTACAAAATTGAGACCGTATCTCAAAAAAACAAAACAAAACAAAAAAACTTTCAATGGAATTTTTAATCTCCTGGAAATTTGACTGAAACTATTTATTGTATTCCATTGGTGTCATTCTGGGATTCCACCATGTTCCTGAGCTCTTTTAAGAGTTATTAGACATATCTTTCACTATGGCTACTATCTCTGTTGTTATCTGAAAATTTATTTCTGATTTCATTTTTACTAGCTCCTGTTTAGTTGCCAGCTCAGGTGGTTTAGTTTCACTTTGTTCCACTTCACTTTTCCCTAAAGCTCCTTTTGGTGATCTGGAAATCTGGTTGTAAGCTATGTTTAAATGTTTTCTTGGGTTGAGGATTCAGCTCAGTGGTTCTGGCACCTGCTTTGAAAGTGCAAGATCCTGAGTTTGATCCCTGGTAACTACATATCAGAGTGCTGGGTGTGGTGGCTCACGCCTGGAATCCCAGCACTCAGGAGGCAGAGGCAAGAGGATTGCTGGGAGTTCGAGGCTTACCCAGGCTATATAATGAGTTCAGGCCAGCCTGAACTACAAAGCGAGACCCTGTTGCAAACAAACAAACAAGACAAATAAGGTTTTCTCATTTCTATTTTCTTATTGTTGATTTATTTGGGATAATTTCTAGATAATACTCACTTAGAAACTGGTAGAGACTAGAGGAAAAGAGAGATGGAAGGGAAAAAATACAAAACAGAAGAGACCAAGTGCAATAGGACAATTAGTAATTGTATTCACCCTCCTATAATAATAGAGAAGGAAGAGAGAGGAATAAGGAACGAAACCAAGAGTAGGGCCAACTAACAACAACAAGGAAACTAGAAACCATGTTCCCCTCATAGAAGTGATCAGGTAAAAGTGCAGGAGAACAGCTGGATGCTCTCCACAGCAGCAGTGATGGGCCTGGGAGGAGACCTCAGGTCACGCCCTTTGCTGACTCTGGTCAGTGGTGGATCCCAGGACAGGACTTGAAGTTGTGCAGTTCCCTGCAGTGGTGCAGTCTGTGTTTGCTCTTTGAGACCACACCTCACCTATGTAGATCCTGCTGGCCTCAATCCTGTAATCATCCTGTCTCCGCCTCCCGAGTGCTGGAGTTACAGGCATGGTCCATTTCACTTGACTTTAATTTTTTTTTTTTTTTTTTTTTGAGACAGGGTCTCGCTTTGTAGTTCAGGCTGGCCCTGAGCTCAGCCTCAAACTCACATCACAGCGATCCTCCTGCCTCTGCCTCCTGAGTGCTGGGATAACAGACGTGAGCCACCATGCCTGGCACTGTGGTATCTGGTACTGGTTGCTGCTGGGGTGAATCTCCACACCCAGTATTGTATGTGGTGACCGGGGATCGAACCCGGGCCCTTGTGCTTGCAAGACAGGCCCTGGAACCACTGAGCTATATCCCTGGGCCCTATCACCTGACTTTAAATTTTTGATATTTAGATTTTAAGTTACCAAATTTGAAAGTGAAGATTTGTATTACAAACTTCACTTCAAATTTGAGAAATTTTTGTTTGTGTAAATAAAAGACATTGGTAAGCTAATTGTGTTGGATATTGTAAATATCAAACTCAAATCAAATAAAGAAAAGGCTTGTAAAAAAATGAAATCTTTAAAAGCCAGCCAGAGATTTAATGCTGTGGTTTTGCACCTGAGCAAAACCTTGCCTAATTGGGGATTGGGTCTTTAGTTTTTGAGGTCTAATTTTTAAAAATATTTATATATTCTATATATTAGTACTTTGTGTGATAAATAGCTGGTAAAAATATTTTTCATGTTCAGTGGTGTGTCTCTTCCTTCTGTAGGTGGTTTCCTTTGCTGTGCCAAAGCTATTTAATTGTATTTGATCCCAGTTGTCAATTCTGTATAATATTTCCTGTGTGATCAGGGTTTTGTTCATAGAGTCTTTGTCTACACCAGTGTCTTTAGGAGCTTTACCTATTCTCTTCCAGGATATTAACTGTTTCTCTTTTAATATTCACATCTCTGACTTATTTCAATTTTAGTTAACTGAATATTGAGTGATATGGATCTAGCTTTGATTTTTGACATGTGGAAAGCCAGTTTCCCAGCACCATTTATTAAATAGATCCTTTTTCTTCCAGTAAAGGTGTTTGGATCCTTTGTCAAAGACAAGATGGCTGAGTGTGTTTGGAGTTATTGTTGCATCATTTATTCTTTCTATTGATCCTTAAGTCTTTTTTTTTTTTTTTTTTTTTGCCAAATCAAATAAGTTGCTTTTATCAAGGAGCTTTATAGTACGATTTTAAGTTGGAGATTGTGGTTTATCTCTCCTGATCAGATTGTTCCCTTAAAAAGTATGTAATGACTTTCCCCCTCTCTTTTGAACAGTCTTTGCTTGAAATTCATTTTGTCTAAAAAGAGAAAATCTACCCCTGCTTTTCTCTGAGTTCCTATTGCACGTAGGATTAATTCCATTCACTGCCTTTCAGTCTCTGAATTTCTTTCTGAGTTAAATATGTTTCTTATAAGTAGTGTATTGTTGAATCTTGTTTTTTTTATTACATTCTGCCAATCTATTTCTTTTATTTGGTGAATTAAGATCATTTACCTTGATGATTATAACTAGTATGTATTGACTTTTCTTGTTATTATATTATTTTCTTCCTGCTCATTCACTTCATTTCCATTCTATTTAATTGCTTTTCTTCACTAGTGGGTGCATTCTATTGAAATTATTGAAATTGGCTTCATTGTTGTTTTGTAGAGTATTCTTCAGATTTTTTGATTACTGGTTTTGTGGTCACAAATTTCTTTCTTTCTTTTGTTATAGAAGTATCTTATTTCTCCAAAAATTTTGAAAGATAACTTTTCTGGGTATGTCAATCTCAGTTGGAAGTTGCTTTTTTTTAGAGCTCAAAATACTTCAATACAAGCTCTCCTTTAATCTTGAAGATTGTGTTGAAAACTCTGCTCTCATTCTGGTTGGTTTTCCTTTATAGGTGATGTGTTTATTTCTTCTAAACACTTTTAGTAATTTATTTCTTTGTTGAGTTTCTGGAATCTTGACTGTTATATGCCTTGGTGTACATTTTTTTCTTTTTTTTTTTTCTTTCTTTTTTTTTTTTTTAGGTTTTTTGAGACAAGGTCTCGCTTTGTGGTTCAGGCTGGCCCTGAGCTCAGCCTCCAACTCACATCACAGCAATCCTCCTGCCTCTGCCTCCCGAGTGCTGGGATGACAGCCGTGAGCCACCACGCCCGGCACTGTGGTATGTGGTACTGGTTGCTGCTGGGTGTGGGTCTCCACACCCAGTATTGTTATGTGGTTACCGGGGAATCGAACCGGGTGCTTGCGCTTGCAAGACAGGCGCCGGAACCACTGAGCTAACTCCCCGGCCCGGTGTACATTTTTTTCTTATCATGGCTTTTGGGGTTTGTGTGTTCCTTACTTATCTTTAGGTCAAATTTTTTGCTCATGTTTGAAATATTTTCTTCTATTACTTCTGTGAACAGATTTTTAAAAATGCTCTTAGTGCTATCTTTTGATTTTTTCATTGATTCCAGGTAATCATATATTATTCTTCTTTGCATCATCTAGCAGATATTGGATTGAATTTTCATAGGCCCTTTCTATTTTTTCCCTTGTATTGAGTTTATTGGTACATTTTATGTATTCATTATGCTCACACTCAACATTGAGAAATTGTACCTGTATGTTATACATCTTGATTCTCATTTTTTTTTTTTTTGAGACAGAGTCTCACTTTGTATTTCAGGCTGGCTCCAAACTTGTTATGTATCCCAGGCCAGCTTTCAATTCATAGCAATCATCCTGAGTAGAGTGATTTTACCCTAAAGTGAGAAAATTTAAAAGGAAGAAGAGAAATGAATAGAGAAAGAAAAGAATAAAAAGAAATTAAAGTCCAGATGAAGGATAAAGGATTTCCCAAGCCTAAGAAAAATGGTGAAGAAGGCAGAAGAGAAAGAAAAAAGTAAAATACAAAAAAGAAAACCAAAATAAAACAAAAAAAACCTCTGAAAATAATATCCACCCTCACACACACACAAACACACACACTCAACCCCCAAAAGTCAGACAAGAAAAAAGACAAAACCAAAAGAAAACAATTATCTAGTTTTGTGGCAGTGTCCATTTCAAGACATGACTTTGCTGTTCTTGACAAAAGAGGCAACAAGAGCTCTGATTTATGCTGAATAAGCATCAGTCAACCTGCTCTAAGATTAAGGCAGGTTGTCAATTTTAGGACTTTCAAATTCACAGAAATTCAGGCTGAACGTGGCCTCTGCTCATAGAGATGCTACCTGAGTCATTTAGTTTATAATATTTTGCGTGTCTCTTGCCAGCCTGAGCATGACCCCTTTATCATGGAAACCCCCCATGGTTGTTCCTCGCTAAGTAATTGTAGGAATTCAACACTCGGGGCCTTTAGATGAAGCCAACCCAAAGCTACTCTGAGACCCAGGCTCAGTTGGCCTCAGCTAAAATTGTTTCTAAGCAAGCACTCTCCAGGAGATGTGTCAATCACTAGGAGTGGAGTCACTCACCAACGATTGTACCACATAGCACCCACTACTTTGTTCCACTGGTGTGCTGCTCTCCAAAGTCCTCTGGAATCACACTCTTTCAATGTGTTTCTGTAGACTTGATCTTTCTCACATCTCCCAGCTTTTGGGTGAATAATAGATCCAGGCAATATCTTTATGTCACATAGAGGGTAAAAATATTTTCTAAGTTTTGAAGTTTCAGAACAAAGGCAGTCTGTATTTTTGTCTTCAAATTAAGGAAAGCCTGGTGGTGATACTTTTCATTTCAAATTAAGTATCTTTTGTCTTCATCCTTTACTATTTAATGGAGAGTTTGGGATATGAATATATAACCCCAAGCCCAAATCCAGTGCAACTCATTCATTCTTTTTTCTTGTTTTTTTTTTAGGTTTTTTGAGACAGGGTCTCGCTTTGTAGTTCAGGCTGGCCCTGAGCTCAGCCTCCAACTCACATCACAGCAATCCTCCTGCCTCTGCCTCCTGAGTGCTGGAATTACAGGCATGAGCCACCACGCCCGGCACTGTGGTATGTGGTAATGATTGCTGCTGGATGTGAGTCTCCATACCCAGTATTGTATATGGTTAACTGGGATCAAATCTGGTCCTTGCACTTGCAAGACAGGCACCGGAACCACTGAGCTAACTCCCCAGCCCAATCCATTCACTCTTAAGAAGGCCAGTAACTCCTTTCTTTGATGAAAGTTGAACACCTAGGGTTGTCTCATTGGGAGGAGCCAGAGCCAATCCCTGAATATAAGGACATAGTCTTTTTAATAAGAAGTAGTTTTTTTATTAAGTAAGTAATCTTTTTACTAAGAATAGAAACTTTTGAGACAATATTCTGTAACTCATTCTCTCTAGATACTTGAGTAACTAGATTATACTTTGGTCTGATTTCTCTTTAATACAGCTATAGACAAAATGTCATCTGTCTTGGAGAACTGCACTTTGAGCTAATTTTAATGCAATATTTTTTTAAAACTCTTAAGCAGTGACGGTGAACTTATGGGATGAAAGATGCAGTAAGCATGTACTTCACTATTTATTTACATGCAAGTAAAGTTGCTCCAGCATCCCAGCAGCCAAGCATCAGGCCACACCATACATACATTCTTGGAAAGGAATACTGACATCAGGCAATGATGTCAGGGGCTATGATTTGCCTGAGCTTCCATATGGCTGGTAAGTCTATTGTTATATTTTCTGGTGTGTGAGTCTGGGAAAAAGGATGCAACCAGAATCCTTGTGGAGAACTCCAGTCCCCCGATAGTCCCATAGTTAAAGGATCAACAACCAACAAACAACAAAGTCAGAACCTTGAGAAAAAGGCTGAGCCCAGGCTGGACTCTTGCGCTTCTGAGCAGCTGCAGCCAAAGGCGAGACACTGCAGCAGCAGAAGGGGGAGCAGAAGAACCCATAACCTGAGCTCACCTGCACCTTTATTTGGTATCAAGCCTTCAACCCATAATCCTAGCATGCATAAAACAGGGCGGTCCCACAATAATCCCTGTAGTTGAAGATTACATAGGGCAGGACAGACATCCTTAATCTCAGTAAGTCTTAATACCAATAATCCTAGTGCAGTAATCCTTGTAGTTTAAAATCTCACAGGGTGAGGCAGGTGTCTGCAATAATCCCAGTAGTTGATCCCGCAGGGCAGGGCAGACATCCTCAAGTCCAAGTAAGTAAATCCCAGGAAGTTTTAAATCTGCGTAAGTTGTCTGCAGTTCTCGACATTCTTGGACTAGCTGTGAGTTTTAATACATTCATTTGTATTAAATCAAGATTTTAGTTTTGAGATTTCTTAGGAAAAATTAAAATTTAATAGCTAAGATTTAGCAAAGAGATTGAGATTCTTTTAATTTTGTACTGGCATATTAAAACTTGCAACATCACATTTAGCTGTTTGTGATGAATGTACAAAAACAAGATCATATCATATATATATGTGTGTGTGTGTGTGTGTGTGTGTGTGTGTGTGTGTGTGTGTGGTTTGATTAATTAACTATGATTTTAGCAAAAGTCCCTACCAGGTAGGAAATGTACTCACATGCCCTTTTCAGAGCAGGCCAAAAGCTGGTGGTTAATAGATCATTGCCCTCCTGGTTGGTAGTCAGCAACCCAAGCTGAGAATCACTACTGTAGCCTGATGAATCATAAAATGTTCAATTCTTTAGTGTTAACTTATAGTGTTAGCTATTCTTGGAATAGGGATAGATTTGTATTGTGCAATTCATTAAAAATTTTTTTTGTAGTCAAAATCTTGAACATCATAAAAAATGATTACAGCTAAAAACAAAACAAAACAACAAAACTGAAAACAGATAGTGAAAAAGCATTCTAAGAGACCAGGGTAATAACATGTGTAGTGAAAGCATTATGTGCCACATATCAAGTGTCAGATGGCACTTGAATACCAAGCACAAGTGTTAACTTGCAGACATCAACAAGAGTTTCTTTTTTTTTGAGACAGGGTCTCGCTTTGTGGTTCAGGCTGGCCCTGAGCTCAGCCTCCAACTCACATCACAATCCTCCTGCCTCTGCCTCCTGAGTGCTGAGATTACAGGCGTGAGCCACCACGCCCCGGCACTGTGGTATGTGGTACTGATTGCTGCTGGGGTGAGTCTCTACGCCCAGTATGGTATGTGGTTACCGGGGATCGAACCTGGGCCCTTGCGCTTGTAAGACAGGTGCCGGAACCACTGAGCTAAATCCCCGGCCCAACAAGAGTTTCTTAAACTCAGCTTCTCACTGAGAAACCATCCTGGATCTGAAACAGAGGAAGCCTGTATAACCGGAGGCAACAGTAAAAATGCCAGAAGATATTTCCCCAAAGGTACATCCCGGAGGAAATAAAATTGATAAGTGAAGCTCTAGTCACCAGCAACCAGGACATGATCACCATTTGGGGTGGAGGTTCCAACTTGAACTCCCATAGTTCAAAGGTGCTGCATATCTCCAGGGCCTTGCAGCAGCCCAGACAGAAAGAGGGGAAAAGCTGCCCAGACCCAGCACTCTGGAGCTGTTGATACTTGATCAGCAGATGAAGGGAATGTATACAGAAATGTAAAAACTGAGCTCACCCAGAGAAAACGGCAGCTAGGTCACACTCACCAGTTGTGAAGAGGTGCTACTCCTCTTCTTCCAGAGCCACTTCACTGCCCTGAAATACAAAAGGAAGAGACAAACAGTCACAGTGGGCTATTGACAAGTCTTGAACAATAGAATTTATGTTTTGAAGTAGAGAACAGGTCCAGCCAAACCCTGTTCCCACTTTGACTTAGTACCTTGACTACAAGGGGCTGGGGACACCTATTCTGCTGAAACCAGATACAGGGGTAGACAAGGGACCTTGGTTGGTGACAGGAAGGAAACACTCTCCTCCCCCCAATGTTGGGACAGTGGACAGACACAAATGTTCCACAGTGGCTGAGAGAGAGGTGTGGATAGGACCACAAAGGGGAAACTTTGGCAAGAGACATAAGGATGATTGCCAATTGAGGAGAGGTCCTAGATTTCAACTCCAGAAATCAGAAAATTGAAGCCCACTGAGGAGAGATAAGAGAGACACTGTAGTGAGTACCCAGAAGACTAAAGCAGTTGGTGAGCTGGTGGGATCAACACCTCCTACTAGATCCCTGACTTGCTGGAAGAGAAGGTGGGTTGAACTTGCAGTAGAACTGTGCAGAATTCAAATGCACAGAATCAGGGAGCTCAACACTGGCCTTGTAGCCAGAAAACAGCATGAATCTCAAGGCACTACACTGAGTACACTAAGATTATCTGACTTGAATTTTAGGCTGCTGCCCATATTGTCTACCAGTGACACAGAGACATGCTCTGAATAGAATGCCCCTCTTTTCTTTCTCTCTCTCTCTCTCTCTGTTTCTCTCTCTCTTTCCTTCCTTCCTTATTTTTTCTCCTTTTCACCTCCTCTCTTCTTAATTTCTTTCCTTTCTTATTCCAGTTATTGTTCTATTTGGCTCTTCTTTTTTGTTTTCTTCTTTTACTCTTTCTCACAATTGTTTTTATTATTATAGAAAAGTGAATACAGTTTCTAGTTTTCGTGTTGCTGCTAGTTTGTTTTTTGTTTTGCATTTGTCCTTCTATCTCTCCTTTTCTCTTGTCTTCATGAGTTTCCCAAGATTTTTGTGATCTTCTTGTGTCCTCTAGCTTTATTTCTGACATACCCCTCTCCTTTTATCTCTCTACCCCTCCAACTTTTAAATCTTCCTCCTAGGGAGTGAGGCCACTATATTGCAGTTTTTTTCACTATAAACATATTTCTGGTTGGTCCTTTGATACATGACCATGGGTCTACTTCATGCAGTTGATACTGTCAGAATAGTGGTTGTCATAATTTACCATTTTCTGGGCTGTATTTGATGCTGTTGTTGATTCTGACTGTATTACTCTGGCCAACGTGATGTGACTGATATGATCAAATGCTGTTCCTGATGTGACAGAACTGAGATTGCTTAAAGGTCATTATAGAGTTACAGCCTAAGGGCCACCTATACCTGGAAGATGACCCAGGAAGTAGTCATCCCCTAAGGGATCTGATTACTAGCAAGTAAGATATTTGCAATAAACATTTTACAGGCAGCTGCCTAGTATTTAAACCAAAAACATCACCACCAACAGCAACCACAACAAATAGAAATGAGAAGGCACCTAAACAAGAGTCAAACCCAGATTTTCAGATTACCAAAGGGAAACTATGGAGCAACAACATGGAACAAGCCAAAACTCAACTGCTTGGACTTCCTAAACTGGCAACAAAAGAGCATCTGGGAAAAAGGCAAAAAAAGTAATTATTCAGTTAAAACAGAGATGGTTACCATAGTAAAAACATGACTAATAACTAGAGCAGATACTGATAAAAAAACAGGACCTCAGAAACATGATGGATTCCATGAAAGCCAAACATAAGAAAGAATAGGAAGCCATGAAACAGATTCAAATAGATATCCAGGAGATTAAAAACTATATTGAAAGTATACACAGAAGAATGAGCCAATGTAAGGTCAGGATATCAAATATAGAAAATGGGATTGTGATTAGTGGCCAGGGAAAGAAAGATTTCTTAAAAATATCATGAGACCATGAGAAAACAATTCAATCTGTTTACTAGATGGTAGAAAGAAGAATAATATAAGCCTGATCAGGGTCACTGAAAAAGTGGGAGACAGTGTAAATTATATATTAAAAACTATTCAAAGAAGTATTGGCAGGAAAATCCCAGGCAGGGGAAAATAATTTGACATGCAGATAAATGAGGCATATAGGACTTCAACTAGCCATAATTTTTTTAAAAATCCACATGTAGGCATATAATAGTCAAGACTCTGGAAACCTAGCAGAAGAACAAAATATTAAAAGCACTTAGAGAACAGAAATGAATCACTTACAAAGGAAAGCCCATCAGAATGACACCAGACTTCTTAACACAAACCCTCAAGTACAAAAGGGCTTGAAGTAAAATATATCAAGTTCTATAAGAAAACATCTTCCAGCACAGATTGATGTACCCTACCAAACTATCTTTCAAAAATGATGGAGAAATAAGATACTTTTATGACAAGGAACACATGAAGAACTTTATGAATACATAGCCAACACTCCCAAAAATTATAAACAATATCCTAGAAAAAGACAATGAGGGCTAATACCCAAGAAGTCCAACAGAATGAAGTCATTAAACAGGGTCAAAAGTTAAGTAAAAAGGAGAAAAATACATAAAAGAGCCAACAATAGGAAAATATAATGACAAGGATGTCAATACATATCAGGTATTATCATCATTATCAATGTCCTCATTTGACCAATCAAAAGAAGTAGACTGTCAAAATGGATTAAGAGGCAAGATTCAGCAATATGCTAAAAATTCATTTAATTCAAAATAAAATTCATTGAGTGAAATTCAAAGAGCAGAAAACCATATGCTGTGTGATAGGAACTCAGAAAATTTTAAGAGTAGCTATACTATTTGCAGACAAAGCTGATTTTAAACCAAAACTAATTGAGACAGAGAAAGTAAGTATATCCTTGTAAAAGGAATTGTCCAAAATAAAGTAATGTCAATCATAAATATATTTGCACTAAATACTATATAGTCACCCAACCATACAAAAACTATTAATGGGCATTAAAAATCAAGTAAGCACTAATATAATTCTAATGGGGGACCTCAATGTACCATTGTCACACATAGATCAACTAGATGAAAAATCAATAATGAAATACAAAAACTGAACCAAATGTTTGAACAAATGGAGTTAATAGATGTCTACAGAGTGTTCCACCCCACAAAACCAGAATAAATATTCTTGTCAGCTGCACATGGGTCATTCTCCAAAATACATCTGATACTAGCTAACAGAACATGCTTAAGTAAATGCAAAGGAATTGAAGGTAACCCTTGTATATTGTCAGATCATAGCACAGTGAAATGGGACATTAGTAGCAAAAGAATTCACAAGAACTTCACAAACATATGGATGTTGAATAAAACCCTCCTGAACAAACAATTTCACAAAAGAAATTAAAGAAGAAATTAGATAGTTTTGATAATGCCAGTAAAATGATGGGACATGTTGAAAGCAGTCCTAAGAGGGAAATTTATAGCAATGAATGCCTGTGTTAGGAAAATGGAGTGAGTTCAAATAAACAATCTAATAGTAAATCTCAAACTCCTAGAAGAAGGGCAAGACAAACTCAAAGCTTATGCAAGAGAGGAAATTATAAAGATCAGAACAGAAATCAATACAATGGGGACTAAGAGAATAATACAAAAATTTAATTAATGTGAGTTGGTTCTGCAAAAGAATAAATAAAATTGACAAACCTTAGCCAACCTTATCAAAAAAAGAAAGTTAAGGTAAAAATCCATGAGGAATGAAAAGAGTGGAATTGCAATCGATCCAGAAGAAATCCAGAGAAAAATCAATACTACTTTGAGAACTTGTAATCCAATAAAATGAAAACACAGATGAAACAGACAGATTCCTAGATACGTGTGAATTACCAAAGTTGAACCAAGAAGTTACAAAAATCATAAGCATCTCAATATCAATCAATTAAATTTAAAATGTAGTTAAAAACTTATTAACAAAATAATGCCCCAGTCCTGATGGATTTAGAAAGATCTAATGCCACTACATCTCAAATTCTTTGATGAAAGAAAAAAGGAAGCAATATTCCCAAATTTATTCCTGGAAGCAACCATTGCTGTGATCCCCAAAGCAGGGCAAGATTCAACCAAAAAGAGAACTACAGGCCAGTCTTCTTAATGAACATAGCAGCCAAAATCAATAAGATGGTAGTAGACAGATTACAGAAGTTAATCAAGAAAATCATATACCAAGAACATGTGGAATTTGACCCAGGATCAGAAGGATGGTTCAAAATACACAATACAAAAAATGTAATATAGTATATTAACAGAGAAAAAGAAAAAATTATATTAAGAGTTTGACAATATCAAACACTCATTCATAATAAAAAGCCCTATAGAAAACTGGGGAAAATGGGACTGAGGATTTAGCTGAGTGGTTATGGCACCTGCCTTGCAAGTGCAAAGGCCCAGGTTCAATACCCAGTAACCACATACAACAATGCTGGGTGTGGTGATGCATACCCACTAGCAATCAGTACCACATACCACAGTGCCGAGCATGGTGGCTCATGCCTGTAATCCTAGCACTCAGGAGGCAGAGGCAGGAGGATTGCTGTGAATTCAAGGCTGAGCTCCGGGCCAGCCTGAACTACAAAGTGAGATGCTGTCTCAAGAAAAAAACAAAAAAGAATTAAAAAAAAATTGAGAAAAAGTAGTCTTCATCTCAATCTGATAAAAAGCTATCTATGAAAAACCAACAACCAGCATCATACTAAATGATCACAAACTGAAATCTTTCATGCTAAAATAAGGAACAAGACAAAGATGTCCACTATCACTATACCTGTTCAATGTAGTCATAAAAACATTGGTGACAGGGGGCCGGGGAGTTAGCTCAGTGGTTCCAGCGCCTGTCTTGCAAGCGCAAGGACCCGGGTTCGATCCCTGGTCACCACATACCATAATGGGTGTGGAGACTCACACCAGCAGCAACAGTACCACATACCACAGTGCCGGGCGTGGTGGCTGGCTCACGCCTGTAATCCCAGCACTCGGGAGGCAGAGGCAGGAGGATTGTGATGTGAGTTTGCGGCTGAGCTCAGGGCCAGCCTGAACCACAAAGCGAGACCCTGTCTCAAAAAATCTAAAAAAAAAAAAAAGAAAAAAAAAAAAAATTGGTGACAGAAATTAGACAATAAAATAAATAAATAAAGAATAAACATATAGGAAAGGAAGGCATTAAAGTGTTGTTATATGTACATGACATGATAATCTATATAGAAAACCCCAAAACCTCCCCTAAAAGACTCCTAGACTTAATAAGAAGGTTCAATAGTGCAGCTGACTATACAGTCATCACTTGAAAATTAATAGGGCATGTGTACACCAACAACAGACTCCCTGAGGGAGAAATTGGGGAAACAATTCCTTTTAAAATAGCACAAAAATATGAAATACCTATAAATCAATCTAACAAAAGAAGTAAATAATCTCTATTTAAAAAATTATAGCACTCTAAAAAAAGAGATTGAAGAGGATATTAGAAAATGAAAGACATTCCTTGTTCCTGGGTAGGAAGAACCAGTATAGTGAAAATGACCATCATTTCATAAATGCTATATAGATTCAATGTAATCTTTATTTATTTATTTATTTTATTTTATTTTTTTTTTTTTTTTGAGACAGGGTCTCACTTTGTAGTTCAGGCTGGCCCTGAGCTCAGCCTCAAACTCACATCACAGCAATCCTCCTGCCTCTGCCTCCCAAGTGCTGGGACGACAGGCATGAGCCACCACACCTGGCACTGTGGTATGTGGTACTGATTGCTGCTGGGCGTGAGTCTCCACACCCAGTATTGTATGTGGTTACCGGGGATGGAACCTGGGTCCCTGCACTTGCAAGACAGGTGCTAGAACCACTGAGCTATATCCCCGGCCTGATTCAATGTGATCTTGATTGAAGCCACAACAACATATTTCACACAACTAGAGAAAATAATCTAAAAATTCATCTGGAACTACAAAAAGACCTAGAATAGCAAAAGCAATTCTAGGCAACAATATCATCACAGGGATTATCACAATCCCCTAATTGAAACTATACTACAAAGCTATGGTGATAAAAACAGTATGGTACTTGCAAAGAAACAAACCTGGGTATAAATGGAACTGATGAGAAGATGCAGAAACAACTAGAGATGTACTAAGCCTCCTCATCTTTAGCAATGGAGCCAGAAATCCTCACTAGAGGCAAAACAGCCTCTTTCTTAAGTGGTGCTGCAAAATCTCAGTTTTAATTTACCAAAGATTAAAATTAGACCTATATCTTTCACCATGTACTAAACTGATATTAAAGTGGGTTAAAGATATACATATTAAAATAAAAATACCAAACCTACTGGAAGATATGTTAGGTAGAACTCGTGGAGACATTGATATAAGAGAAGACTTTTTGAACAAAAGCTCAGTAGCAGAAGAACTAGCAGAACAATCAACAACTGTGATCTTGTCTTATTAAAAAGCTTCTTCAGAGCAAGAAAAACTACCAATGGAGCAAAAAAATCAATTTACAATGTGGGAAAAATATTTACCAACTGTTCTACCAGCAAAGTTCTAGTATCTAGAAAATATAAAGAACTTTGAAATATCAGACTATCTGAAATTTAAAGATCTAGTCCAAAAGTGGACATTCAAAATGAATACACATTTCTCAAAGAAGTAGAATCAGTTAAAAAATATGAAAAAATGTACAATATTGGTGGTGATTCACGAGGTGCAAATGAAAACAACAGAGATTCCATCTCAATCCAGAAAGAATGGTTGCTCACAAGAAATCAACCTATAAGAAATGGTGATGGGGCTATGGGGTAAAAGGAACTCTTCTCCACTGCTGGTGAGAGTGTAGATTTATGCAATCACTAGGTGCAGATTCCATAAAGTACTAGGATTAGACGTCCCATTTGATCCTTGCATTTCTATTCTTGTTATCTTCCCCAAAGGTTTTAAGGCATGGAACCACAGTGATATATGCACACCCGTGTTTATAGAGGCTCAGCTTTTTTTTTTTTGAGACAGGGTCTCACTTCATAGTTCAAGCTGGCCCTGAGCTCACTATGTAGCCCAAGCAAGCCTCAAATTTATAGCAATTTTCCTGTCTCTGCCTCCTGAGTGCTGGGATTACAGGCATGAGTCACTGCACCTGGCACTGTGATATGTGGTACTGATTGCTGATGGACATGAGTTACCATGCCTAGCATTATTGTATGTGGTTACTAGGGATTGAACTAGGGACCTTGTGCTTGCAAGGCAAGTGCCCAAACCCCTGAGATAAATCCTCAGCCCCAAGGCTCAGTTTGTAATAGCTAAATCTTGGAAATAGCCCAAATATCCGTCAACTGGAGATTGGATAAGGAAGATACGAGGTTTAAAAAAACAAAACAACAACAAAAAAACAATGGTGTATTACTCAGTCATAAAGAATGATAAATTAGAGATATTTATACTTAAATGGATATACCTTAAGAATATACTCATAAGTGGACTAAATAGAACACAGATGTGTAAATGAGTTCCAAAATGTATGATAGGTATTGTGAAATAGAAAGAAAATGTTTTAAAGGAAAAGAGAAAAGGGGTAGGGAAAAGTAAAAAAGGACAAGAAAAGATTTGATAGTAAAAAAAAAAAAGGAAGAACAGCTTATATATATAAGGGGTTGGGTGTTATAGGGAGAGGAATGGGAAAATGAGACTCTAGATGTGTCATTTATGGTACAAATTCTCAATGTTGAATGCAATCATAATGTATATATAAAATGTGACAATAAACTTAATTGAATTAAAAATAAAAAAGAAAGTGTTTCTTCAAAGAAAGTTGGGTAAATATTCGGAGTGTTGTCATTTTTACAACTACCTCCTTAAAACCAACTATATGACAGCTGCCCCCTTTCAAATTACAACAGTACAACATGGCAAGCTCTGCCGAGGATTTTATCAAAATGGACATTTTGTCTGGCAGTAATTCTCTTTTATCATGATTTTCTAAAGATGGATAAAGTTATGTAGTGCATTTCTGAGATGCCACTTAGCAGAAATATCGTTAAAAATTGAATCCTGTACATGGAAATTGATGTTGGTCCGCAGCTGAGTTACCAAAAGCAGCCTATTACTTCATGGGCTTGGATTAAAGCACAGATACAATTAATCATTCACGACCAGCAGTAATTTTGCATTATGCTGTTAGTGATTCGAAGAGAGAAAACTGACTTCTTTCCTAGAAGAATATAATGGATGGAAATCTACTGTGCTGTGATGAAGGCTTTTGTCAGTAGACATAAGATCAGAGAAGGTGGTTTCAATTACTAATGATGAGGCAACTTGCACGGTGGGAGCAATACCTGGTTTCATACATTAAAGAAGGAAAATAGCCAGTCATTTAATTTCTTTTTATTATATATCAAGCAGCTTTTTGTAGCAACAAATTAGGCAATATCTTCAAAGATGTCACAAAAATTTTGAGTTACATTGTGGGTCATGCTCCCAATTTTTGCCAGTTTAAATCATTCTTTAATGTGGTTTAGTCACAGTATAATACTTTACTTATGAAAGATAATGCCCGGTGGCTAAGCAGAGGACAAGCCTTGGGGATGTTTGTAGCCTGCTTAGATGAAATTAGGCTGTTTCTGTATAAAAAATGACAAGAATAGCCATAGCTCACTGATATGGCCTCGCCTAACAACCTTACATTTTATTACACATTGTACATTACATTTCAAGGTACTGAACAAGACAGCTACAAGATGTAGGGGAAATAGTAGAAGGAATTTTTTAAAATATCAAAATATTTGAGACAAAATGGCAGATTTTTGAAAGAAGTCTTTTTAAAAAATTTAAAAATCAACTTTATTGGTACATTTTATATAAACATTATGATCACATGATGTTGTGAGTTTGTGCAGGTATATGACACATCTTGATTTTTTTCCCTTTCCCCTGCCCTCCAACAAGCCCTGCCCCCTACATACATAAGCTTTGTTTCCTTCTTTACCATCAGTTTATTTCTTTCCCTTCTTTACTTGCTCCATCCCACTTTTCCCTCTGAATATTTTCTTATTATTTCACAAAAAGAGATCTTGAGTAGCTGAAATATTTTCCAAATCTAAAAGTGCACTTGGAAAATTCTACACTTGAAGGTGATTCTGCAGACCATCGGGAAATTTCCAAGGAATCTTCTAACATTGTAATAACTCTATAATAGAATTTTAGTGACAGTTTTTACAGTTCTGTAAGATGGAGACAACCCTGTATTTTCTTACTTCTACAAATATAGCCAAATGTGAAGAACTTGATCTTTCCTGCTTACACTGCCAGATTCTGGAAATCAGGAATTGAAGCTATTGGAATTCTGCGAAAGCTTTAGCTGGAAAACTAAATTCTACAGTGTGTATGCAACACGTGAGAAAATAGAGTGTGAAGTGATGACAAAGGACAGCACACTTGGTAGTTTTCAAAATGAAATCCTTAAAATGTGACATTCTTTGCCAAATAACTTTAAGTCAATGGAAACACTTGAGATGGCTTTGTTTCTTTGTTTGGATCATCTCATGCTTTTAAGCTGCTCTTTTCAGCTTTGAATTATATCAAATTTCCTACAAGAGACAGACTAACAGATGCCCTGAGTGCTGCATGTACTGCTCTCAGACTAACAAAGAATAAGCTAAGGTTTGACAAGTTAGCAGCATGCATACGACAGCAGGGATCACATTAATTGTACAAAAGCCTCACCAAATGCAAATTTTCCTTTTCAATAAAGAACTATTGCGTCATTGGAAGCTCTTGATAACAGCCATTCTTTCTGTAATGAGGTAGAATCTCAATGTTGTTTTCATTTATCGAATGACCAATTATGATGAATAGTTCTTCATATGTTTATTTGATGCTTCCACTTCATCAGAGAAATGTTTGTTAATTTCAGATGCCCATTTTGGGACTAGATTTTTAAATCTGGGGGGTGTGATCTTTTTAAGTTCTTTATATATTACAGATAGTACCAAGAGGTTTCTAGACTGCCCTTTTGCTAGTCACCTTTTGGTGGGCTATTTCCTTCTGGAAGTGGTGTTGAGCTCAAAACATCAGTTAACATTTGAGTTTTTTATTTATTTCTGCAGTATTTTTCTGCTTCTTCTTTCCTGATGCTATTTTTAATGACTTCAAAAACCATACCTTTGTTTTGTTTTATTTTGCTTTGCTTGGGTTTGAGCAAAAGTCTCTCTAAGTAGTTGAAGCTGGCCTTGAACTTACTGTATACCTCAGGTTGGCCTCAGACTTGAGGTTATCTTCTTGCCTCGGCCTCCTGAGAGCTGGGATATGTTTCACCATACCCATTTTCCAAATGCTATATCTAGGAGTTGACTTATAGGTGTTTGAAGTCCCATAGCGGCTGTTTAAAGCTTCCATCTAATACCAGAACAGATTTAATTATAAAATGTATACACAAAAGGTCCATCATTTAGCAACCTAAGGTTATTTTTAATATATATTTTAAGATTTTCAACATCATCCATGGAAGAGAGTAGAACTTTTATCTTATTTTTGCATATTTTATCATAATTAACAGACTCAGTTACATATTTTTCTTCCTTTTATAAGGCAACTAGTCAGATGGTTCCTCCTCTGGTAGTTTCAGTTAGGTTCGTGATTTGGAAGTGGGTTTCGCTCCCCTTGGTGGATATCATGACTCAGAGCACACAACACCATAGATTACATATTCTGCTGAGCTCCCTGCATGATCTTTGCTTTACATCTACTGCACAAGAAGTGAACAATAAGATATGCAAACTCCCCAAGTTTTTCAATTTTAGCATATGCGCTGCTATGCATATGCATGTGAGCACGTGATGCTGAAGTGTGCACTACTGTTTCAAATTCCTTGATACTTTTGTCTGTGTATTCTGAGAGTCTCCAAATTTCTCCCAGTATGTAGCTATCTCTGTCATAGAGAAAGGCACACATATCCTGATAATTACTCCAAACCTATCTTTCATCTATTGCAGTTGGCAGATTTCCTTTCCACAACTGATAAGCAGTCATGCTCTGGATGGCACTAACAGAGCTTGAGTTTTCTGGGTTTTTCTAGAGGGAAGTGATATAAATTGAGACTACTTTGATAAGAGGATAGTATGGTGTGTTAGGAGAGGATCATCTAAGCTTTCCATCAGCTTCTGGAGTAATATGAGCTTGGTCATACCCAGCAATGGCGTCTAAGCTTTGGGCCATGCTCGAAGGCCATGAACATTGGAACATATGGGACCTCTCTGCATCTCTGCAAATTTTTTTTTTTCCCCACAAACAGGTCTGATGCAATATACTATTTTAGTATATAAAGCATTAAAAGGATAGATTTCCTGGTCTTCTAGTTTGTATTGATGCCACAAAGTATTAAAAAAATAAGTTTTTAAAAAATGTAGTCCATCCAATTTTAACTTATCCACATTATTTAGAATGCATCCAGTAAGGTATCTATGGGAACACTGCCAGTCACTATAGTTGTTGGTTTAGATTATGGGAGAAAACCACTTAAATGCATCAGGTAGAGGATTGGCTACTCCTGGAAACTAGAACAGGGCTTTTAGGTTTGTACTTGCTAGAAATTTAGGACTTAAAACAGTTGTCCTAAACTGTGAAGCACTTTTATATCCATAAACTAACAATGACCAAAAAAAGTGTTTTCAAGATAGGTGTTCTGGAGAGAGAGTTATCTCAGTGGTGGTCCTCGAGGCAGATGCAGCTGTAAGGACTGTCAGAGCAATAAAATCTTACTTTTTAAATAAACCAAGTAAGGGGTTTAGGGCTTGGGCAAAACGTCAGCAGAAGAGGCGTCCTGAACAGAAGGAATGATCTACCTCTTGAAGGCAAAGAGGAAATCAGCTCCCCAAGAATGACAGCCAAATCATGACAGCTGTTCACCAAAGAAGCCAGGCACAGACATACAATCTAAGGTGGTCTGAAATCTGCACTGAAATGTACGATACGAAGATAACATTCTTCTGACAGTTATTCTTCCACTGCTTGCCCTGGGAATGTCTAAATAGGCAAGCCAAGAGCCTAAAATCAGAGGTGCCTAAGGAAGTGGTATTTATAAACCCCCAGGTAAGTCAAGACTGGCCAGCAGGTGGCAGAAGTGTAGCACAAACAAGTTTGTCATCTACAGAGACCTCAGGTGGTGCTGTAGATAAGAGAAAGAGAAAGAAAATAAGGGGGAGAATGATAAGATTAGTTGGTAGTGTTAATATATATTGGGACTTCAAAGGAAGCCGGAATAGAGTCAAAGCTAGTATTATGGAAAACACAATAAAGGGAAGTGTGTAGATGAGAAAGAGGATAATGGCAATAGGAGAGCTCAAGGCTGAAAAAGCTCCAGGACACTATCTTTGTAAGACACAGACATAAATTGAAAAAAGGAAACAAGTTTTCAATTAGAAGAATCCAGAGAAAGGGTGAGTGACAAAAAGGGACAGTGCTAGACCATCTGCTTAGCTATCTCTCCTGCTACATACCGGCCTTAAGTGTCAGCACTACAGCAGGGAGGTACATCCAATTGCACAGGACAAAACCCCTCACTAAAGCAGCTACTTCCTGGACTCAGGGTGCCCTAGCTCTCAGTCTGCACTGAACTTCTTAAGATGGCCACATTTTTTGGTTTGTTTGTTTTTTTGTTTTTGAGACAGGGTCTTGCTTTGTAGTTCAGGCTGGCACTGAGTTCAGCCTCCAACTCACATCACAGCAATCCTCCTGCCTCTGCCTCCTGAGTGCTGGGATTACAGGTGTGAGCCACCACGCCCGGCACTGTGGTATGTGGTACTGGTTGCTGCTGGGGTGAGTCTCCACGCCTGGTATAGATATGTGGTTACCGGGGATCGAACCCCGGTCCTTGCACTTGCAAGACAGGCGTCGGAACCACTTAGCCAAGTCCCCGGCCCCGATGGCCACATTTTTGGGGAGGAGGAAAAGGAAAAGGACAGAGGATAACCTAGAAAGTGGCTCAGAGGTGGTTAGAGAACTCTGGTCTCAGGAAGGCAGTGTAGGCCCTCTAATCCTAGATTGGCTGATGGTAATCCCCCGAGCATCTTGAGTGCAGCCATTTCACTGTTTTCTAACCTCGTGATGAATCCCGTGGAGGAATAGGAAAAGAAGTAAAGATTCTTTTTTTTCTTAGGTTTTTGGAGACAGGGTCTCGCTTTGTGGTTCAGGCTGGCCCTAAGCTCAGCCTCAAACTCACATCACAATCCTCCTGCCTCTGCCTCCCGAGTGCTGGGATGACAGGCGTGAGCCACCACGCCCGGCACTGTGGTATGTGGTACTGGTTGTTGCTGGGTGTGGGTCCACACCCAGTATTGTTATGTGGTCACTGGGGAATCGAACCCGGGTCCTTGCGCTTGAGAGACAGGCGCCGGAACCACTGAGCTAACTCCCCGGCTCAGTAAAGATTTTTTTGAGGGGAAAAATACTTAAAACTTGCGTGATTCACTTCTCAATTGTACAGGATACCCACACTATGCAAGTGGACAAATTATCTAGACAGATTTTGCTTCTACTTCCTGGACTAAAAAGGAAAAAAAACCCCAAACAAACAAACAAACAAAACAGAGCATTAAAGGAAAGAAATGAATAGTGGAAGATCAGAGACAAAAAGATGAAGTGTTGCCTGAGAAATGATAGAATTCAGTAGAGACACCCCAGAACTTACAAATTCAACCACCTTTGCAATTCAAGAAAAAAGACAAATGAGTAGCAGTTTGAAGTCCCATGCCTTATAGAGTCCCATCTCAATTGAATTCCCATACAAAGCACCAAAATAAAAAGTGTTGGGCCGGGGATATAGCTCAGTGGTTCTGGCACCTGTCTTGCAAGCATAAGGGCCTGGGTTCGATCCCCTGGTAACCACATTCAATACTGGGTGTGGAGACTCACCCCAGCAGCAACCAGTACCACATACCACAGTGCCGGGCGTGGTGGCTCACGCCTGTCATCCCAGCACTCGGGAGGCAGAGGCAGGAGGATTGCTGTGATGTGAGTTGGAGGCTGAGCTCAGTGCCAGCCTGAACTACAAAGTGAGACCCTGTCTCAAAAAACAAAAACAACAGTGTCACAGTCTGATTCTTAGATTCAGAAATAGAGAAGATGAGACTGGATCAGAGACAACAGACAGATTTTTCCTGGAACTTCTGCTCCAAGCAACAAGGGATGCTAGCTGTGACACCAGCCAAGCCAGGTCACTAGCTCCCAGGACACATGGAGAACAAGGTAGGTAACATAGGCAGAGTGCCTACCAGAAGTTGCCATCCATGTCCTCCACGCACCTAGAGGATTAAAACTTGCAGAGGGGGTCAGGGCCTGTCTAGTCAATGTTTGAAATCAGCTGGAAGCAGCTCAGTAGTCAGTTTTGATTACAGATATAAAGCAGGTTTTCAGGACATTGATTCTAAGTTCTAGAGTACAGTATTAAAGTGATATATTGGGACTATATGAAAGAGTGTGTGGGAATCTCTAAGCATTAATTTCACTTGATTAGTAGAGCAAAATCAAACAGATGAATAATTTTATACTAATATGATGAAATTAAACATAAGCAGAGTATTATGTACATTGTAAGTAAAACTGGAAATAATACCCAAAAGAGGAAAAATTTTCCATTTTATATATCCAGATAAAACCAATTACATATATGTTTACAAAAAATTGACTTGTCCTCACATAAAATGATTTGGAATCACCATTTGCATATAATTTCTTTCATAATTGATCCCACATTCATCTAACAATAGTGAAGACAATTGTGAAAACTACTTTATCTGACAGAATAAGAGATAAAATATAACATTTTTGTGTGTAGTAAAGGGACTTAATCAGAGCTTATCACAGGTGTGCACCACCATGCCCAACAGAAGAGAACATTCATCTTTATGACAAGCATGTAGTTACAGGTTAAAGCAAGACCTGTATGCTCAGCTTCTAGGATGACAAAAAGTGCTTTCATTGTCCTCAATATTTACATTTCAAAGATATGTCTCCTGGGCCTTAACAAAAACATTCTTGCATTGTGAGGATGGAAAGAAAACTTTTGACATACATATCAAAAAGACAGAGGAATATTTTATGAAGAATCAGTAAATAGGGCCAGGGATTTAGCTCACTGGTTCTGCATCTGCCTGGCAAGTGCAAGGTTCAGTCCCCGGTTCCACACACCACAGTGCTGGACGTGGTGGCTCACGCTTGTGATCCTAGCATTCGAGAGGCAGGGGCAGGAGAATCACTGAGAGTTCAAGACTGACCTCGGCTACATAGTGAGTTCAGGGCCAGCCTGAACTACAAACTGAGACCATGTCTCAAAAATAAATAAACAAATAAATAAATAAATATCTCATAGAAATGCTCTAAAAAAAGGAAGAAGGAGCTACCATAAGGTCAACTTATTTTAAGGGTGCATTTTCTTAGTCTTTCCCAGATATTCATAAAACATTATAAAAAGTGGGGAATAACTTTCAACCTTCATGGCAAGAATTGTTAAATTCTGCATTCAAAATTTGTAATAACAGAAATGAGTGTGCTCAATAGCAGCACATTTCTTAGTTGCATGTGCTGGCCTCTGCTCTAAGAAATCCTATAGAGCCAACTGCTAAGATGACTAATAAAAGATCAAAGGCTTTGCAAGCTCTGGATGTCTCTCCAGGGTCACGTTTCAAATACTTCCAAAATGGTCACTGGCCTAAGGAATGCCCACAGCCTATGGCTTCCTTCAGGCCATCTCCATGGTGCCCAGGTCCACACTGGAAGTTTGACTGCTCAATGCTGGCAGCCAAGCCTTCTTGGCCTTAGCCAAGCTAAGGTCTCAGAAACCTCTGACCAGCTACTTCCCAGACCTTCTTGGCCTGGTCACCGAGGACTGACACCATGTTGAAGCCAACACATCCTTTTATACCATTTTGGATACTGAGCTCCAAGTAATTCTTATTGTGGAAGATAAGTCCATGTCACTCTTCCTCAACACAGGTTCTGCATGCTCTGCCTTGCTTTCTTTTGGAAGCTCCAATTACTATGGTGGGGATTGATGACAAAGTCTCCAGACCCTTTAAAAGACCACCATTTTAGTGTCAATTTGGCAAATATCTATTCCCACACTCATTTTTAGTTAGCCCACCTGTCTTGTTCCTCTTTTAGAAACAGATATGTTAGCTAAGCTGCCAGCTACCCTAACTATTCTCAAGGCAAAGTCAGGACTTACAGCTGCTTTAGTTTCTCCTTCCTGCCATCCCGAGGTTGTTGTCATCTCCCCTCACCTTAACGCCAGAGTCTGTGACATTTCCAACCCATCTCTGTTCTCCTCTCAGCATCCTTCTCAAGTTGGATCACCCTTACCCTGTCTGATGACAGTAGTCCATCCTCCTTGGCCCAGCTTTAAAGGGCTCACAACCCATTATTATCTCTTTAAAATTGTGGCATGGTTTATTAATTCCTGTAGATCTCACTTGCAATACCTCCATACTCCCAGTTAAAAAAGAAAAAAAATCAAACAGTTCTTAGATGCTGGTTATACAGGGGAGCAAAGCTTAGCTCCCAACCTTAAAAGTGAGTTCGTGTTCTCTAAAATCAAAAAAATGAATTTTAGGAACGATGGAGGTTAAGAGTAGGAAAACTATTGAGAAAGAAAGCTTCTGTTTAAGAGGAGCAGAAGGAGGAGCCCAGAAAGATGGGTAACCCAGAATTGCTTTTTCCAGGGGGAATTTATGGGCCAAGACTATGAGGTGAGGTGGGCTCAAAGTGAGGGCTTCCAATAAGATTCAAAAGAAGTGGGCAAACTATGGTCAATGAGATTATAACAAGTATAGTTGCTTAGGCAATATTGATTAAATGAGCATCCAATGAGGAGTAGTTTTCTCCTTTGAAAGATCTTCCTGACCTTTAGTGAAAGTCTCCATTCTTGCAAGCTTTTTGAGGGCCGGTCCTATCTATCTACTTACCACATGTCTAACTAGCTTTTCTACCTATACTACTGGTACAAGATCTCCATACCATTAATCAAATTGTTCTCTATGCCTGGTGCTACCAAACCCTTATGCACTTTATCTTCTATCTCATCCACCATCAATATTTTGTTTTAGATCTGAAAGATGCTTTTTCAGCATTTCTCTACTATCCAAAGCCTTTCTCTCCCTTCACCTGGACAGACTCTGACACCCACCCATCAATTCCAGCAGCTAATCTGGACTTTCCTGCCACAGGCGTTCTGGGATAATTCCCACTACTTTTTTCAAGTCATTGCACAAGATTTACTCTCCTTTTATCCCTACATCTCTCATCTTATACAGTATGTAGATTACCTCCTGCTCTATAGTCCCTGTTATGAGTCATCCCTTAAAGACACTCTTATCATTATAGCATCTAGACTTCAGGGGATACTGTGTTTCCCCCTCTAACACCGACAAGATTTCCTGGGACTAGGGCACGCTGCTGGGAACAGTATAGTTAGCAACAAAGGAGCTGAGTAAAACACTTCTTTCCCTACATTACTTTGAACAGCAATCTATGGTTATTCATGCTTCTTTTATCCTAAAAGAGGTACAAAACAACATAACAGAAGCCTAGGGAATGGCTGCACCGAAGGCAACAGAGGTGGATTCAGTGGGAGAATTCTAAAGCCAGAGGTGTCAGGCCATTAAATGCTAAAAGATGGTCTATTGACAGGAAAGAGAAGACCATTTGCAAGTAAAAAAAATGATTGTACTCATTTGTAGGCAAATAGGAATTTCCCAGGGTCATTCTTTTCAGGGAGAAGAGAAAATGTTTTTAAAGTTGGGCTTTTGTAATGAAGTTATAGTTTTCATTTTATAATTATGACTTTCCTTTTAAATTATTTTCATTTCTTTCATGTCAAATCTAGTTTTGGTTCTAAATAGGAAGCAACAGAGTATTGCAATTTCAGGTAAGATTAAAAATAACAATAATTAAATTTCTGCACTCAAACAAGAAGAAATGACAGGGCACACAAATAAGAAAGAATAAATGAAAATTACCCACATCTGTGGATAACATAAATACATACATAGAACACTCTATGTGGGCCATAGAAACACTGTTAAAACTAGTAAACAAATTCAGTAAATTTTCAAGGTATAAAGTGAACATATAAAAGAGTAACATTTATAAACTTTTTTAAAAAAGAAATCTATTTTCAGTAATAGTGACATAGGAGAAATGTAACTCCCAATCTCTGAGATTCAGATACACCATATTTGTGTTCCCTGAAATGAATTGCAAGAAACAGTGGAGGATAAGAGTAGGAAACATTTATTTATAGACAATTCATGAGTTACAGGAAGGAGCCCCCAAATTGGTTTGTCGCTGAGACTCTTTGTCAGGAGTAATTTATTCAGCCACGTCATACTCTTGGTACAACTTGATCAAACTACACTCAACCTATACATTTACAAATACAGTCCTTTAACTAATATTGATCCAATAAGAAAGTGGATCATACAGCAAAAGTACATGGAAAGAACATTTTGGGAAGGTTCAGGTCTGGATGTTCTGGTCATCCAGCTGGGTGACTGATGTCTATCGTGCAATGGATATGGCTCCAGTCACAGCTTCGGTGTGTTCTCATCTTTTACACTGATTTTCTTGACAGCATATCCATGTCTGACTTCCTATTAATTTCTGTCTCTATTAGTTGCCTATAATAGGTAGATGAGGGCTGGGGAAATCATTTCTTCATCCATTTAAGCAGGACATTCAGTGAAGGATAACTAAGACTGAGAGTCAGAGAGTCATTCTTATTGTTCAGTACACAGAAAATGTTTGTAAGGGGTGGTTTTGGAGCCCTTTCACACTAAGCATAGAAATAGGAGAAAAAGCAAGTGGGCCCTGAAATTCAGGGAGAAATGAAAGCCTTGACCCAGTATTGATAAGGGAGGAAATGAACTTACTAAATATCACTCTCATCACCTTGAGTCCCATAGACTCACTCTTCTTGGAGGCAAGGATTCCCAGGCACACTCGATCCTCCTTTGTTACAGCTAGAAGTGAGACAAATCATCAGAAGTTGGCCAGAGTTTCCTGTGAAAGGCTGTACCTGAGCTGGAAGGGAATCTTGTTGAGGAAAATCTACTTTCCAATATCACTATTAGTCATGGATGGGACATTGCTTATTTAGGGAACAAAGGTAGGGGCAGGCTGTTACCTTGCCCTCCATTGCTACCCTGGAAATAAGGGCTGGGAGGAGTGGTGCAAAGACCTTTTTATGATCTATTGAGAATAAGGTTTCTTAGTTAATTTGTCATTAACCAGACAAGCTACCTCACACCTAAAATTAAAAGAGGAAAAGTTCAGTGTGGCTTACAGCTTGTTGAGGTTTCAGGCCAAAATTGGCTGGCTGAAAGGCAGGGTGATATGGCAGAGGAGCACTGCAGAGGAGAAATATTTCATGGTGTGGTAGAACAGCAGAAAACAGCCAGCAGTGAAGTTGCAAGTAGGAGCAGCAGTCTTCTTTCTCTCAGCCACATTCTACCCCACTAAGGGTGAATGGCACTCACAGATAGAGTAAGGCACACTTATTCTAGTGCTGTATCATTAGTCAATCCCATCATCATATCTTCAGTCCCAGTACCAGACACTCGAGATCCAGCCACCTCTAAAAAAGCCTCATGTATGACTGTATGAAGCTTTGGAGGGACATTTAACTCAAAATACATCATTCCACCCCTAGTCTGCAAAGGCCTATGTACATTGCTTTATGCAAAAGGCATTTATTTAGTCCATGTATAATAACTGGCAAAGTGCTATCATTTTCAGGATTGCTGAGAAGTCCAAGGTCCAAAGTATCCTCTGACATTTAAGGCAAACATTTTGCTGAAAGCCACTGTACAAATGTAAAGAAAGTTAAACATTTCCAACATACACTGACACAAGATAAAAACTCTCCATACCAAAAAATATAAATAGAGGTATCGAAAAGAACAGAATCAAAACTTGCCCAAAATCAAGGAGGGAAAACTACATTTTGTAGCATCTGTCTAGCATTGGAAGAAATCTATGGTAAGTTGTGAACTTCAAAGGGCTTGGGTGATTCTGCCCCTATGTCACTGCTGGTGGTAGTAGCTACCTCAGTTTCTCTTATAGGCCCATGTTTTGCACGATTAATTAGTCCAGCCTTCATTCCAGCTTCAGGCAGTGTTTGCACATAAGCAAAATTCAGATGAACTTTCTGCAAAAGCATAACATGCATTGTCTGCAGTCCAACAGCCAAAGTAGTGCTTTGCCCAACGGAAGTGCTTTATGGACAGCATTCGAACAGTGGTGTAGGCTTATCTCTGATCAGAATTTCCCATCAGTTTACAGCACTGCAGGGCTCTTTCCTCAGCTGGCACTCTGAAACCTTCCAAAGTCTTCCCACAAGCCAGCTCCAAAGATTCTTGAATCATACAATCAGGTACAATCACAGCAATGACACATTTTTTTTCTGGTACCAAATTCTGTTTCTTTTGTTGTTGCTGAGACAACAGCAGGCAGTAATAGCAGCCCTCTTATCCTCTCTTATATTCCACCCACGCTACCTGCCCTTCGGGTGGACAACACTCACACCCAGGGTGGAACACGCAATCTTAGCATTGCACTGTGAAGTTTCAGGGGAACATTTAGTTACAGGCTGTAGTAGATGGGTAGCGGAAGAAAGTGATCACCATTTTAGTTGGCTAATTTGGGTTCTGTTGGTGGAGCTCCTCTGTACAAATGTCAGCCACCCA
>PVIR01014623.1:0-39826 GCA_004026965.1 Petromus typicus | reverse complement strand
GCACCAGTAGGACTGTTGCTAGCAGTACTTTCATTTGTTATCTTCATTACCAACAAACATGCAGTGTCTCCCTATGTGCCTGGCCCTGTGAAATGGGTGCCACACCCTGCCTTGTGGTACAAAGTGTATAAATACAATATACCAATACAAAGTTGAAGCCATTAAAAAGAGCTTAGTAACAACTACCAGGAGATAATTACATCTGGAGTGTTGATGAATCTGGAGAGATCTGGAAACAACTCACGAACATTACAGTCAGAGTTTGACTTGGGAGAGAGTGAAAGAACTCTTTCAGTGCTACTGAAGGATTTTCTAAGGTGCCCGAGTTTACTTCCTTTCTGCTATTATCTTCAAATACTGCAGAGCGTTGTGAGCGGCGTCACTCTGGGCATTGCCACAGGAGATCCCCGAGCCATGACAGACTGTGATAGGACTGGTCGACAGTTCAGCGAGACATTGATACTGCCCGTTGGCACTCAGTTCTTCTGCAATGACAAAGGGAAATGCGACAGTTAATGCTAAGTGTACACAAGGCGGCCCTTTGTGCAAAGCATCATCGGCATCACTGCCCTCTCCCCCAACATCCAGGGTACACAACTCTATTCAAAACTCACCTGCGTCATGCTTACACAGACAAACCCAGTGGTGGTGATGGTTTCCTGCACTTGAAGGATGCTCCAAGGCTGCTCTAAGGCCACTAGGTGATTAGCGTTTACAAATCACTGAACCCCAGCAACCTTCTTAAAATGCAAACAACTATTTGCTACTGGATCCCACCTAGAAGTAAGCTTTTCAAACAGAATAACCTCATTCAGGGAAAGACATCTTGGGTGCCTGCATGTTCTTAGGCTTTAAGTCTGTGCAGAGTCTTGATATATGGTGTTTCAAAAACAATATAAGCCCAGGAAACAAGTATTCTTCTCATCAATTGATGAGTCACTGTGCTAACAATGGTGAAATGACTCAAGGCAAAGAAGTAAAATTCGAGTATGAACTATGGCATTTTTTAGGTGTTATTATTTTAGCTAGTCAATTATTGGAAAATATTCAGATACAAGGGATTAATGAGTGAACAGGCCTTACAGCTCTGGCACCTAGGTTCTTTTTGTCAACTGAAGTAAAAATTCACATAATGCACATTCACTATGTGCAAGTAGGGCCCCTCTCCAGTTCGCAGGTAAGCCATCACCCCGGGAAGGCACCCTGTACCCACAAGGCAGCTACTCTTTCTTCCCTCTTCTCCACCCCTGCAACCTTCCATCTGTGGGTTAATGTTTTCTAGACAATTCACAGTAGTGGGATAACATTAGCAAGTGGTCCTATGAGCCTGGATTCTCTCACTTAACAGAATTTACAGGATCATCTACCTTGTAGTAGCACTGTGTATGGTATAGCTTTAGCTTCATTCCCTTTCTGGCTGAGTAACAGTCCATTGTACATATATTCCCCTGTGTGTGGAGTGGGTAGTGGGGACTGAACTAGGGTCCCTGCAGTGATCTCTGCCTCCACTGCTTTTTTAAATTCACTAAGTCATTAAGGTGTCCAGAATGGGCTCAATCTTATGATCCTCCTGCCCTAGCCTCCCAGACTTGGGATTTATAAGCACTGTTATCATCCCTAACTACTGCAATTTGTTTATCTACTCATTGTTGGTGGAAATCTGTGCTGTTTCCACCACTGGCTCTGGTGAATAGTGCTGCTAAGAACATGGCATACTGGTATTTGTTAAGCATGTTTAATTCTTTGGTGTATATATACCCAAGAGTGAGGCTATTAAGTCAAAAGATAATTAACTTGAAGACTCGAAAGACTTTTTACATCAAACCAGTAGAGTCTGAGGCTCTAGTCTCTCATCTTCATCGACAGTTTTCCACTGTTCTGATTCTAGCCCCCTTGTGAGCATGAAGTGGTACCTCACTGAGTGATTTCTCCACTCACTATTCTCCACTGAACCTCTTTTCAGGCGCTTCTTTAAGGCAGCTGCCTATAAGTTAGTCAAAAGCTAGTTAGTTCTTAAAACTGATAAGAAGTGTTTCAAAGACATCATTTAATTCATAATTTAAAAACTCATTTTGGGTTTTCTTCTTTCCCAAGACCTTCCATAGTCCTATTCATGACAAGGTGCATTTATCTCTGTATCCCAAACCCTCAGCAAACCAGACACTGATAAATATTTACTCAACAAATAAATGGTCTCTCATCAGCCTCTTCTCCTGCTATCTATCTGCATTAATGTCTGAGGTTCTTCAGTTTATCAAGACATTGTATTTGACCCATCATTCAATCTCAACAGACCAGTGGTGGTGAACTTATGGCCCACGGGCTGCAGCAGGCCATCTGTGTCCCTAAAGGCTCCCAAAGGCTCACGTCACTACCCAAACACTCTACCCTCCCAGTGCTAGTAACCCTTACGAGGCAGGTCTTCATATCTGACTGAGCTTGCATAAGCAAATGAAATTCCTCACACGTTATACAGAATGAAAACAAGGCATCAAAAGTATCTGCGTGTGCACACACACATATGTAACCAGCCTGACAAAGTGAATTCAAGGAAAATCGAGTCACTTATTTTCCCATCTGTCCATATTTCTCCATATAAATGACTAAGAACTACAGAAATATAGAAAATAAAGGTTGGAATAAAGCTATGAATTGGCTTTCACCATTTACTGCCCAGAATGGAGAGAAGTCCACCCCTACAAACTTGGTAACTGGAATGGCAGTGCCTTGTCAAACTGCCCGGCAAGGCTAGTCAGCTGGTGTGCTGCGACTCCTTCCTAAGTGCACCCTCCCACGGGCCAGCTGTGTGATCTTGGACTAGTTCCTCAATCTTTTTGTGTCTTGCCTTCTTCACTTATAAATAAGTATAATGATTCATAGAGATAATCTGAAGATTTAGTAAGTTAATACATGTAATGCTCTTAGTACAGTCCACTGGGGACACAGTGAAATTATAACTTTAGCTACTGCTGATTTTATTTGTAAAACTATGTGTTAACTGTATGTTAGCCACAGGAATGGAAGATACTACACATATAAATTACTGCTCTGGAAATTATAAATAAGTAGAATCCTTGATCAATGAAGAAAACTACGGTAAAAAATTTTGTTTCTCAAATACACTGTAACAAAACAAATACATGGTGAGATAAGCCAAAGGGGGGAAAGTCATACCTATATCCAAATATGTTATGTTAAAACCTTGTTCTTTGGCAATTTCACTAAGCAGCTGGATGTAATCCATGTTTGGAATACTAAGGAGGCTTCTTTTCAATAAGTTGATCTTTTCTCCAGGAGAATTCCTCAAGGAATGCCAAGTGCACCCTAAAGAATGCCCTACCACATTTGTCTGGAAAAGAGAGGAAGATTTAGGTGCTTAATGTGGGCCATGTTCCAAAACTAATGCCAATATAGTTAGAAGTATTTAGTAAGCGCTCACATTTACTACTTCATAATATACATTCATACAAATATCTTGCTTATTTCCCAACTTAAATGAGATGATGCCAACAAGTACATGCATTTAAAACTATAAAATGAAAAACAGTAAATACATGGTAAATATTTATAAATACTTTTTACAAGACACATTAGAATTTACAATTATCAAAGCCTTTCTCATTTGCTTTGGCTCAAAATTATGCCACCTTTTTGCTAACAGATAACTTTAGAAACCTAGCATCAGGGAAAAACACCAAAACTCAAGATTTTGTTTAGTGAAAAGATTTCTCTGTTGAATTTTCTGATAGTCACATTAAAAGATGTAAATATCTGAATACACTGTAAACAAACTTAGAAATAACTGAATGTGCCTAGAACAGTAATTTACAAACACACGAAACAATTTTCATAACTTTGTTTTTCGTATAAATAATTGACAGCTCTAAAGCAGAAAATAAACAAAAACCAAACTATAAAAAGATAAAATGCATTTGTTGGGTTTGAGAAGAACAACTTGTTCAAATGAGTGTCAGGATGTCAAAACATTTTTTTTTCCTTGTTTTTTTCCTTTATTGCTCTCATATCCTTTTCTTTTCATCTCTGGTCTTAGAATGCTTTCCCATATTTCTTTGTGGCTTCAAACTGCTTTCATACACCATTAATAAACAAAACTAATTCTGATGTAAGTGGATAACCACCTTTAGTCCAATATTACTAATTAACATTACTGAGGTGAAAGGATTTTCAAAAGATCATAGGAATGATTATGATACAGAATTAAGTAACATATTAAATTTACTAAATGAAAATCTATATTCCTTGATTAGAATTTTAAGAAATCTTATTTTATAGGGGCCAGGAGTGTAGCTGAGTGGCACAGCATATGCTTAGCAGATGCGAGGTCCTGGGTTCAATCTCCTAACAGCAAAAGAACAAAAGACAAAACAAAAAACCAACAAATAACACACCTTCCAAATCATAGTTTATTCACATGGTAAAAATGGACATGTAATGTGAAAAAATATTTAATGAAGAGTAATGTCTTTTCTGAATTACCCACTTACTGAAGCTCCCTGTCTACTTCTCCAAGGTACTTGCTATTAATATTTCTTTCCATAGATGTTCTGTGCATATGTAAGCCTAATACATAAACAATCTTAAAGAATAAAAGTTTACTCATCTATACCTTGTTCATTTTTTTCATATGAGCACATATGTGTTTTATCAGTTTCCCGCTACGGGGTTTAGGTTATTTCTGGTTTGTTGCTTTTACTAACATTGCAGGAATAAATAGTCTCTTGCACTTGAATGAGCTTCTCTAGAATTATCTCTAGAACTGCCCGGTCAAAGAACATGAATGCTTTTAATTTTTATAAATACTTCCAAACTGAATTCTGAACTAATTAATACTCCCATCTGCTGTCTTGGAGATTATTTGTTTTCTTACACCTTCACCAATATCAAACGTTGTCATTTTCACCAATCTGAAAGGTTATCTTGCATGAGTGAAAATGAACGTAATACTCCTTTTTTTAAGGTTTGAGACAGGGTCTCGCTTTATGGTTCAGGCTGGCCCTGAGCTCAGCCTCCAACTCACATCACAGCAATCCTGCTGCCTCTGCCTCCCGAGTGCTGGGATTAAGGCGTGAGCCACCATGCCCGGCACTGTGGTATGTGGTACTGGCTGCTGCTGGGGTGAGTCTCCACGGCCAGTATTGTTATGTGGTTACCGGGGATCGAACTCTGGTCCTTGCACTTGCAACACAGGTGCCAGAACCACTGAGCTATATCCCCAGCCCATGAACGTAATACTTTTGTTTTTCCTTTAATCATATGTACAGTATCTCTGTTAGTATGCTGTCTTTTTTTACTAATGTAGAAGAGTACTGAAAACAGTTCCTGCATAGTCATGTGTTGAAGATAATTTCTTCCCACACTGCTTTTATTCTCTTGACTTATTTACAAACCTTTGGTTCTACTTAATCAAATTTATGAAACTTTTACCTCAACTTTTTTTTTTTTTTTTTTTGAGACAGGGTCTCATTTTGTGGTTAGGCTACATTATGTAGCCCAGGTGAACTTCGAACTCAGCTATCCTCCAGTCTCTGCCTCCTGAGTGCTGGGATTACAGGCATGAGCCACTACGCCCAGCACTGTGGTATGCGGTACTGATTGCTGCTGGGCCTGAGTCTCCAGGCCCAGTATTGTTGTATGTGGTTACTGGGGATCAAACCAGGGCCCATGAGCTTGCCAGACAGGCGCCAGAACCACTGAGCTAAATCCTCAGCCCTCAAGTTAACTTTTAAGTTACATTTTAAAAGACTTTCCTCCTGCTAAAGTTTTTTAAATGATCTTTTGATCTTCCATATTTTCTAATATTTACACAGGCTTAATTCTTATGTTTAAATTTTTAATCTACCTGAAATCTATTTTGGTGTAAGAACTAAGATATAACCAAGTACATGTCATAGACACACACATTATCTACCACCTAGGTAGCTGGCTGTCTCTGAGGCTGGCTCTACACTGTTTCCACACTGTCACTGAACAAACCATCCTCTCACACACTCACCTGGAACCTCCCTGTGGGCCTCACACCACATCCCTTAACAGCGATGTCTAGATTCTCTAGTGGTTTCCTTATGGGAACTTGTCTTAATGACTATGGTTTTATGATGTGCTTTATTCTCCACCCCATATTTTTCTTTTTCAGTATATTTGGCTATTCTCAGTTTACTTTTCCAGAGAAACTTAGTAAAGTTATATCAAATTCAAAAATAAATTATGAAAAATTCTGAGGCTACATTTTTATATATCGCTAATACTGAATGTCCCTATCAAAAATATAGTGTCATATTTATTTAGTTTCTGTTACAGCCCGTAATAGAATTTAAGAGTTTTCCTCACATGGGTCTTTGCATATTTAAGTTTATTTCCATACATATAAATCCCCCTTTTCTATTAGTGAAAATAGGAACTTTTATATTTCAGCTCTTACTATAGTATTTATAAATAGGAAAACTACAGATTTGTTTTCTAGTGTACTTTTTCAGGATGAGTTTTCTATAAAGTGTCCAGGACTTTGCTAATCAAAATGACCCCTACATACAGCAAAAAACTAAATACTACAGAAATATGAAAGCAACAACCTCCAGCCTCACTGCTGCCACTTTTATTCTCCCTCTCCGAAACAATTTTTAATTTTTTATTTGTAATTATTTTGGTTATCTTCATGTTTTTAAATAGATAACAAAACTACTGACTTCATATATTAATTTCATGATCAGTTACCTTGATGAATATTCCTACTGTTTCTAGTAACTTTCTCTATGGTTTTAGAAGGATACAGAATTATTTGCTGTTAATAATCACTTATAACTCCTCTTTTATGATTTCCAAATTCTTATCGTTTTCTCTTGTTTAACCATATTGGCTGGTACTTCTAGAACAAGGTCAAACAAAAAATAGTATTAGTGGGCATCTTCAGTCTTTTTTTCTGGTACCAATAAATACAAGTATAACCATGATTTTGATTTCTTTGAAAAACATTTTTTACCAGTGATAATTGGTGAGTTTTAACAAATATCTTTTTGGCATCCACTGAGAGGATTACATGTTTCTTTTCCTTTGACTCACTGAAGTGGTTAATTATAGTAGCAAACTGATTCAAAACTGAAATATCCTTGTATGTGTGAAACAAATCCTTGTCTATGGTATATTATTCTCTTAATGCTCCACTAAGTACAACGGTATCTGCCTGAAGGGAGACTGACTCATAATTTTGTCTGTTGGGGTTTAGTATTGTTGGGTGTTATAGTGGTATGGAAGAATAAATTTAGAGGCTTCCTTTAAAAAAATAAGGGACCGGGGATTTAGCTCAGTGGTTCTGGTGCCTGTCTTACAAGCGCAAGGGCCCAGGTTCGATCCCTGGTTACCACATACCATACTGGGCGTGGAGACTCACACCCAGCAGCAACCAGTACCACATACCACAGTGCTGGGCGTGGTGGCTCACGCCTGTAATCCCAGCACTCGGGAGGCAGAGACAGGAGGATTGCTGTGATGTGAGTTGGAGGCTGAGCTCAGGGCCAGCCTGAACTACAAAGTGAGACCCTGTCTCAAAAATAAACAAATAAATAAATAAATAAATATGGCCTGGAAGAATTTAAAAAGTACTGAGAAGTATCTTGTCCTCAGGATTTGACAAAGACCACCTGTACACCTATTTGTGTCTTGTGATTTTGGTGTTCTCTGTCCAATTTCTTTTCATACATGCAGTGTATTATATTTTTCTTTTTTAAAAATCTAGAGTTATATTATTTATTTGTAAGTGGTCTTTGACCTTTTTTTTTTTTTTTTAACAAAATAAGCTATTATTTTGCCATACGTTTAGTGGGTATATAGCTAGAAGAAGAACTTCTCATTTCTCACCTGCCACACCACTTTTTATAAAAAAAGTACCACATTATACCTATTTATATCAGAACCTCAAATTATTCATCATGTGTATAATTTAGAATATTTCACACGTCAACTTCAGTATGCTCCATCCTCCTCAAATTCTAGTCACTTTCTGAGTTCATCAAATTATTGAAAGCTTTGTACCTACTTTTTTCTCCCCGTATCCAATAAATTCTCATGTTCCTGTACTCCAGGTTTCTAAATGATTTCTTTTTGGTCAGACAGGCTCTCACAATGTAGGTCAGGCTGCCCTGGAATTCACTATGTAACCCTTGAACTTGGGGCAATCCTCCTGGCTCAGCCCCTTGAGTGCTTCGATTACAGGCATGCACCATTGCACCTGGATCCTAATGCTTTTTAAATCTACTCATTCCTCTCCATTTCTTCTGTACCTCATTTAAGTCATTATATCTCATCTGCTTGCTCTAAGAGCATTCTAGCAGGTCTCTTAGATCCTAATATTCACTTCCTTCCTATAATCCAGCCAAGTCACTTCCTCTCACCATACAAACTAGATCCTGTCCATTCCAAAGTAATGTTCTTCAATGCACTATACTACCTTTAAGATAGAGTACGATCTCCTTCCCATAGCCACCCTATCATGCTGGAATTCTTCCTGGCCTGGCTGGCCCCACTGTCTGAGACCCCCTGTCCGACACTGCTCCAGACAAACTGAGTCATTCTGAGCTCCTGTCTACACGCTGCTCCACTCCAGGGGCTCTGCTCACACTCTTTCTTCTCCCGAGGTTCTCATTCCCCATTCTCGTCCAACAGGATTCAGCCTCACCTTCCTGGACACGTTTTCGAAGGCTCGAGTCTTGTTAGATGTCCTCTCTTACTGTTCCCACTGTAAGGCCCAGTCTGTAGAGTTCTTTTCTGGCTTAGTAGGCTACAAACTCCTCAAGAGCTGAGGCTGCTAACTCACTGGGTCCCACTGGCATAAACCTTGCACAAATTATGGGTTCACTAAATGAGTGGGATGACAAAAGAATGAATAAAGGCAAAAAAAAAAAGGAAGAAATGTACTGTCACTTGGAGGGTAAAAATGGCACTAATGGCCTACTCTTCTCATTTATTTAATTCACGTGCTGGGATTGAACCCAGGACCTTGTACATGCCCAGCACCTACTCTACCACTGAGCTATGCCCCCATCTAAGCTGTCATCTCTAGGCCTCACACTATCTCTTCAATTTAGTATGTTTCCCAAGCCCTCTTACTTGATCACCCCCATGACTCTGGCTCACATATAGGGACATGTATGTATAAATGAATAATGAAGAGATCTTTAAAAACTGCAACTCCTTAGTGGCCATACAACAAGAAACCAAGAAACGTTTCCTATAGCATCACATTAACATCATGACTGTCTGATCATTACTCACTAGAGAAATATGGTTCTCTGGAGAAATATTACTAAATTTGGCAAGAAATTTCTCAGCAGCATTTCTCTTGGCTTGCTTTTTTGATGCCCCCTTTCCTATACAAAGAAAAAGAAATGATAGATTTAAAAAATTAGTGTCTACAGAGGTGATCAAATGTGTAAGGCATTGTGTAAAAATTTCTTGCCTTTTATCTTCTAGTCTATATTCTTAGCAACCTGGTATGTTTGTGTGTTATACTTTGTACACACACGTACATATATATTTATCTATTTGTGGGGGCTGGGGGTTGTACTCTGGGTATTGAACATGTCAATGAGTTATATCCCCAGCCCTGAAGTAACTATTACTTATGTATTTTAGGCATTTTTAAAAAATATTTTTACTCTAATAGTTATACACAGTTATAGCTCCCTATGTTTAGCCTTGGTAAGCCATATTTGGCTTTAATTCTGACCAATTTTTCAGATTTATTAAAATACATTTGAATTATAAGCCTTATTTCTAAATGTCCAATTCTCACATACAATCTGCTACATAAAAACTGACAACTTCATGGAATTACTTTCTTTGACAACAAGGAGATGAGATACCATAAATGAAATACAGCACAAATATCTACTTCTATACTATTGTTTTGTAGACTTACAAGCAGAGGTACAGGGAGACTAAATAATTTCCTTAATCTCTGAAATTATGGACTATTAGGGCACTTGCTGTGGGCTCAAAGATTTCTGTTGTGACTCACATCACCTCTCTGGGAAAACAGTTGCCTGATAGTCAAAACTACTATCCTGCTAAGGTAAATCCCACTTTAAGGGACATTAAACATGACAAAAAATATGCCAGAGAAGGTAAAAAAGGAATTCTCATTTGTACATTTTTAAAGTGACCACTGTCCTCATGATTTGTCTCTTGTAACATGGGGACTATACTTCAAAAAGACAATTTCTACTTTATTCTCATTGCCATTTTTTGCCATAAAGTTTGTTATTAATCACTTCATTTTAATCATTTCATTCCTCCTCAACTCTTGTTTACTAAAATATCTGTTGAAATTCTAAGAGATTTACTATTTCTTTTTTCCCAAATGAGTTGTATTTTAAAAGTCACTTATATCGCAGTTAACATTGTTTAAGGTACAGAACCATAGTTTGAGTTTTACTAAGAACCTGTAATTTTTAAAAACAAAAATTAAGAAATATAAGTATAACTAAGCCAAATATTTATACTTAAATTCAACCTTACAAAATTAGAGACAGTAGAAAAGGAGAGTATGAGTTTCCCACAGAAATGTTACAAAAGTCATTTCTATGTTCTGAAAATAATGCAAATGTTTTTAATTGTAAGAAGTAAGTACCAGTTTCCATAAATGATTCTAGCCTGCAAATTGTGGTATATTCTCTCTTATGAGCAGGTCCTCCCTCCTGGGAAAGGGTATATTCAGGAAGTCTCCAGCCATGATGGATAGCCAGTTCCTGTAAAATTGAGAAGAGGCTTTAATAGTGACTTTAACAATGTAACAGTTTAATCACATAAGTGACATTCTTGATTTTGATTCCATTTTAAGTGATATGTTTGAGAATAGTGGTATTCTGCAATAGAAAAATGAGAGGAGATTCTTTATGTCCCACAGATATTCTCATATTTTATATCTTTTTTTCCTTTTCTTTTATATTTTATATCTATATGTCACAGCATCCAAACTGATGCAGTTCGACCCTATGAATGACATTCTTTTATTAAGCCCAAGCGAATTGGTGGATAAGTTCAATGACAAAGCCTCTTCTGCACACCAAAGGAGATGATGGCTTCAGTTCCTGAAGCCTCTGCTCTCCTAGCTAAAGACTCCCCGACTCACAGATGGCCAGCTGCTGCATTTGATAAAAAGCAGATGGGAAGCAGAGACAGCAAACAACTAGACTTGGATAGGATTACACATAGATGGTGAAGGAAACTATAGAAAAGCTCACAGAGCAGGAAAAAGAGACCAAAGCACTGGCTGAATAATGGGGAGGAAAGGGACCCCACAGAGCACATGGAAAATCTGCAGAAGGATATCCTGCATGCAGAAATTCAAAGCTGAATATGTGTGCGTTTATGTATAGATGTATGCAGACGTTGTGTATGGCTTTTCTGGAGCAGGAAGAGATTACTTCTCTATTCCTGAGTTAGGTTACCCGATTTTGGCTCTTTGTAAAGTCTTCTGTTTCAACAGAAGTAGGAAAAGGTTTGTTATACAAGTGGCAAGAAACATTCTTGTGCTATAAAACACTATCCATGCGCACTGAGGTCTGGCTGATTTCAAGTGGGAAATCCACAAACCAAAGGTAGATACTGTATATACAAGAAAATATGAAAGATAACTAAGTAAAAAATAAGTAAGTTCTGTGAATTCTAGTGATTCTAACTTGTAAAGTAAAATATTTCACCTTATCTTTAAAATATTATGCCTTGTCTTAGTGGCTCTGATATTTTTAATTTATTTCTTCTTAACAAGAAACAAAATGTTAAGTATGGAAAAGCTGTACAACTTACCTGTAATGAACCAATAGGATTAAGCTGGTTCTTTGGTTGCTTGGAAGGGTCAGGCATTAAAGGGTCAGGAACTGCAAAGCTAAACATTTTAAAACATGTTATTAAATAAAATAATTTTCCCAAGTTACTAAATAAATGACGCATATGTACTACTTAATCATTTATACTAAACAGGCTATTCTTTCAGTAAGTAGACATCGTGTCTTTCTTGCTGATCTTAAGACACGCGCTTACTCAGGCCTCTGTGTCCAGCAGAAAGAAAAGGACTTCATTATTCGTGTGATGTTCCAAAAGCTCCTAACCTGACACAGAACTGGAGCGATGGCAAGAACAACCCACTTGATTTCTCTCGTTTGGTATATATTCTGTATTAAAAGAAAATCTTTGTCTCCTTCTTTCAAATAAGAACTCCTAAGCGAATTATTTTTAACCAGTCTTCTCATCTCATGCTTTGTTTCCTTCAATGTAGAAATAATCAAAATCTAATATAGAATATTAACACTTGCCAGAAGTTTTATGCCCAGGGGCCCCCATTCAAGAGGAAAGGAAAAAAAAGCGAAGCCTAGTTCCTGACTGCCTGTGTGTAACAGCTATTTGTTGAATTTCAATGGACAAACCTGTCTCTAATGGATGACAGGTTTGCACATAAAAACAGTCTAGAGCTAAGACACAACTGTCACTCTTTTTAAATTTTTAAACTGACCTCAGCCATGATAATTTTGAGCTGCAGAATACAAAGAAATTTAACTCACCAAATACTTGCATTGGCTTTCAAAATGTTTATGGCAGCCTCTGCGGCTCTGTGTTTCGCCAGCTTCTTACTTGTGCCTTCACCTACATTAAGGTATAAAAAGAAAAGTTTTACCTTCTATGAAAATGTGTGGCACAGATGTTGTCATGATACGAAGTAAAGCCATGAAAGGTTTTACTTACGCATATGCTAATAACAATAAGCACTGTATGCAGTTATGCAGTGTACTGTAATAAAACACTCATCATGTGAAGTGAATATAGTCATGTGAAGTGAAATCAGTTTTAAAAGTTTTTAAGTCTCAGCATACCTGTTCCAAAATCTTTACTACACTATTGGCTTTTATGTTGTGTATGTTTATATTGTAAAGCGGTAAGAAAGTAGCCCACGTCACATCTCCTGAAGAAATGTACCTTAGCATTTTATTCTTCCCTTATTCTGGGAAAAGAACCTCTTCTACAGTAAGATGTTTCCTTTAAAGATGCCACTTACAGCAGAACTATCAGGCAGAAAATTTGCAAAATTTTGCTCTGACAGCCAGGTTCTATTCTGGATTAAACCTTATGCCAGGGTAAGCAGCTATGAAATGTTAAATACAGCAGGAGAGTGTAATATGTATGGCAACAGCTTATATATTTCCTATATAATCCATATCCCTTACCTGGTTAGACAAGGGCAGGCTGGGGCAAAGACTAAATTTCAACACTTATGGTCTAAATTTCAGTAAACAGTCACATCTGGTAGATGGTAAATTCAATTCTTTCTCTTACTGAGTTCCAATCCTCAAACTCATAGGCTAAGTTTCACGTGTGACCCTCAAGTGTCAGCAGACACACAAGCCATACTCTTATTTACTGACACAAATACTAATGATAGAGTATAGAACCAGACACTCAAGGGCTGACAGCCTCGTGTGGGATTTTTCTCGAACAAGCTCCTGAAATACAGACGTGTACACATTACAACAAGCTTATGGAGTCTGGCCCAAAGGAGCAGCTCTCTAACTCCTGATTGATTCGGAAAGGGTTTACGAAAGAAGAGAGAACTAAATGGACTCTTGAAAACATTAGTAAAAGCTTGGGCCGGAGATTTAGCTCAGTGGTTCCGGTGCCTGTCTTGCAAGCTCAAGGACCTGGGTTTGATCCCCCGGTAACCACATACATTACTATTACTGGGCGTGGAGACTCACCCCAGTAGCAATCAGTACCACATACCACAGTGCCGGGCGTGGTGGCTTACGCCTGTAATCCCAGCACTTGGGAGACAGAGGCAGGAGGATTGCTGTGATGTGAGCTGGAGGCTGAGCTCAGGGACAGCCTGAACTACAAAAGTGAGACCCTGTCTCAAAAAAAAAAAATTAGTAAAAGCTAATAAAGTAGAGAGAGCTGAGAATTAGTAGCAGCATTTTATGTAGAGGAAAAAGCACCTGCACAGACTCAAAGGCCACACAGATTAGTGTTCTCAAGGGCCTGAGCACCAGTGTGGCTAGGCTGCAAGAGTTAGGGGAAAGTTCTGATAAAAGACTGGAGACCTAGGTGTTAGGAGTAGAAGCCAAAGAAGGGTATTATTAATTTGTGCTTTTCAAATCTTAGTGTACATAGGAATTGTCAGGGAATGTTTTAAAAAATACTCTAATACCATAGATCTGAGATGGGCCTGATAGCCTACACTTCAAACAAGTATCCAAGTGATATCATCGCTGCCACTAAGTACAATTTCAGAGGCAAAACTGTAAGCCATATTTACAATTTTGCATTTGTCTTCAGGGTGATGAAGAAACCACAAAGTGGATTTTAAGAAAAGGAAGCAAATTTGATGCTAGGAAGAAGATTCACTCTATAGTCCAGGACTGACCTGAGACTCAGCATGTATTCATGAATTCAGGACAGCTTTGAATTCATTATTCTCCTGCCTCAGCCTCCCCAATGCTGGAACTGCAAGCATAGGCCACCATACCCAGCTTTGGAAGGAAAAAAAATATTGTCATATATAAAGTACTTGTGGTGTTTCAGGAACTCAAAGGTACAATGTAGTATAGTGTATGGGAGCTTGCTGCCTCTTCCCATTTTTTGTGGATACACAATTGAGTCTAAGTCAGTAGCACAATGGACTCTTAGTTCCAAATGTGTCCAGGAGAAACTCAGAAAATTCTGGTACTATTCCTCCCGATACCTGCTGTCATCTATGAATAAACCATGAAATCTGACAGCACCTACTGATGGCTCCCAGAACCTCTCTTTCCCTTCCCTAATTCTTAGATGAAATTTAGGGGGTGCTATCGTGTGAGAAGCTTTTCTGGATTACTGGGTAACTTTTTGGTTTCTGAGTTTCCATGTGTCTGTGGAAGAGAAAATTAGGCAGGGTACTGGATGAAGTTGCAAAGCCCTAACGACGTGCATGATACCAGAGCCCTTTTTCTCGTGGCTGGCAAAAGAGGTACTTTTCCGGAGTCTGATGTCTTCTCACCCATTAGGCTACTGGGTCACCACAAAGAGGTACTTTTCCGAACTGAAAATCAACACACCTGGACCGCCAACCCGCGGGGTCACGGTAAGTGCATACAGACCTGTGCAGGTTATGTCGCCAACGGTTACTCTGAAGGTGAAAGTGGGCACGTGTATTTGCACATCAGATCTTTCACATTCATAAACCGGGATGTTCTTGGTCTTCATGCCGTATTCGTGTAATACCTGAATCGGTGTTTTCCCTGGCTTAGCTGTTATCATCTTCCCCAAACTGCAAAAAACCACAAAAAGATGAGCTTTGCATGTCAAAGGAGAGAGGGACGCAGAAGTGTACATTGGCCAGCTTGAGAGCCACCAACGGTGACCCGAGAGGCGCCCTGGCTCGCGGGGGGCCAGCGCCACAGCTGGGGAGGCCTGGGCGCACCTGTCTCCCTGCCGCAGGAGTGAGCAAGACGACGGAGGGAGGGCTTTAGAGGGAACTTGAGCGCGGACTTCTCCGGGAAGCAGGGCAGTAACAGCGCCGAGAACCCGCAGTGAGCCCGGGACCCTATCCCAGTGGAAGAGAGCCCGCGCCGGGCCCGATCCCCGCACCGCCCCGAGCCACCGAGGGGCGGGGCCCAGCGCCGCACCCGGCGTCGGGCGCCGGGAAGGGGCTTTACCCACAATGCCGCGGGAGAGCCGGCTCCCCGCCCCCGCCGCCGCCGCTGCCCACCACTCTCGGCCCGGCCGCGACGGCCCGGGCACTGACCTGAAGGTCCCGCTGTCCTCGCGCTCCAGCAGCGCGGCCTCGGCGCGACGTCTGCTCTGGGACATGGCGAGAAGGGACGGCTGGCAGCGCCAGGAAGAGCGGTGCGGAGGCTCCTCGCTCGCCGCGTCGGCCGGTCCCTAAGAGGAGCTCTCAGCACGGCCGCCTTCTTTCACTCTTTCTCGTCCGGATGCTTGCGTCCCTCTTGCAAAGGGGACCGGCGGGGCGGGAGGGGAGCAAGAGGCGGAGCCTGCGCGCGGCAGCGCCGGCCACACCCCCCTCCCGCGCGGCTCCCGGCGCAGCTCCGAACCCGCCCCTTTTCCAAGCCCCGCCCTCCAATGCCCTGCCCCCACGTCGCCTTGGCTCTTCCCAGCTCCTAGCTCTTAGCACCAGCTGGCTCCGTCTTAAACTCTGAGACTCAGCCCCGCCCCTCTCCCGTTAAGCCACGCCCCCTGCCGGCTTCGGCTCTTCCCAGTCCTACCCGCACAGTACTTTGGCTCTCAGGGCTTTTGTAGTAATTACATGATGGGCCTGTGTTCAGCCTGCCCTTTAGCTGTTTCTCCTTAGAAGTAAGCAGTTTCCTCCCCGGAGGAAAATGCTTCCCTGACTGGGCTCTGGGCTTTTGAGGAAAGGCAGTTGATCATTTTAAGAAAGATCTTTAAGTGCAGGATGCAGTTTCTAGGGAACCCCTGGGTTTATCTCGCCCAGGTGCCTGCATGGGCCCTGGCCCGAGCCTTCACGAGCCTTCACAGTGCAGCCCGCTCCTGTGGGCCGGCGCCTTTGTCTTGGAGATTTTCAACGCGAGTTGAACGCAGGGCCCAATCAGCCCAGCGAGGCCCTTGGGTGTAAAGGAGGCCTTTCTGTGGAGCAGGATCCACGCCGACGCTGATTCTGCCTACCTTGGTTGGTTTTAATGGCCTTTGCCGAGGATGCACCACTTTTGGTGGGGGTCAGTCGGTGACTTTAGGCGTGTCGCCTCTCTAAGGGGTTCACTAGCCCCTATGGAAAAGGCTTCTTTTGCCTAGTGTTGTGAAATATGGTTTTGCATAATAGCATTGTGTCTTCAAAAGCAACATTATTCATGTGTTTTTGGTTGCTTATGAACCCTAGATATTTGAAAGCAAGTGGGAAAATATTTAGAGCCTAATTAAACTAATTTCTGTTGAGGCTTAATTAAGCTTATACTCTTCTTCTACCTCCTGTATGTATATAAACTATTACCCAACAACGTTACATTTTCATGAATAGCTTATAAGAAGAACCACAGAGACATGATTGCAAAATACATTAATGTAAACTAGGAATGGTGGTGACTCTTGTAATCTTAGCAGTCTGGGAGGCAGAGGCAGGGGGACTGGCCCCTCCCCAGGTTAATATCCTTAACAGCACCAGTGAAAACTATTTCAGTACAGATTTGTTTCTAAAATTTATTTTTAGCCACAGAATTCCTTAAAAACAAGCCAAAACCTTATATGACTCTAAAGTTTGATCAACTGGTATAATGATGAAACAAAACGGAAGTTAAAGGCAGCAGGACTCCATTTCAGGTGATAAAGATCAAGTGCCTCACTTCTGAGGGAGAAACTAGTGACTCCTGTTAAAATTTTAAATATATAATGTGGCTTTTAGTATTTTGTAAAGATCTGCATACAATGGTTTCCATGTATTCTGTGAAATTATATTCAGTATTAAGCACATGATTTTGTAAGCATGTAAGGCAGAAAATGAATGAAATGCTCACACAGTGAACTGTATACTGTAAGGATTCAAAACAACACTTTTCTGTTGCCAAAACTGGCCTGGTGGACTTGTGAAGGAATTTCCTTTGGAGTAGATCCACAGTAAATTGTATCCAGGAACTGATGCAGTACCTAACTTGCATTGTTTCCCATTGGAATATATGCTTCCCACAAGACTGGCCTCCTGCCACTGGCAAACCACAATCAACCAGAACCCACAGCGGGGACATTGGTAGTACGGTTGAATTCTTTTTCTGTGTATGTTTTACTGCTGTTGCTTGCCATTCAAATGAGGTCTGCTTTTAGTGTATCATTTTACCCCGGCCATCTATTATTCATTACCTCAGTGCATGAGAAGGCAGTGTTGTGATATACACATTGCTTAATGTCGTGGGGAAACCATACTTGTATTTTTAACGTGTATAATTGCACTTAAGATCAAGCATGGCTTAGTTTTGTTATTTTCCTCTGTGAAGATGGATTTGTTACCTAGGGGTCACAGTGGATGACATTTTGATATTAATATGTTTGCTGCTGCTACCAAGAGCTTTGTCAAGCAAGTTGGAGATGGAGGGAGATTAGTTCCTGTTCCAAGCCTCAGTGAAGCCGATAAATACCAACCTCTGAGTCTGGTGGTAAAAAAGAAGCGATGCTTTCTGTTTCCTAGATATAAATTCACCTCAACACCTTTCACGCTGAAAGATATTCTCCTAGGAGACAGAGAAATTTCAGCAGGTAAGTTATATGTTTGGGAATAACTAACTACTCATGGAGCTGGGGGTATCAGTCACCTAAAAATAGGTCTTTTGTACTAATTACATTATTAATACACATTTTCATTGATAAAGGCAACTTTTATTATGATAGTAATGTCAAGATTAAAACTGCCTAAAGTTTTATACTATCAAATGTTTTATTAGTTGATTTATCAGTTAGTTTCTAAGTAATTTTAACCAAATCAATTTAGAAAATGACAGAATAATGCAGTTTTCTTGTGTAAAATATTATTTTAACTTATCTATTTTACAGAGTCAAATAAGATATAATTTGTACTTTTTTACAGCTTATTGCACGGGGTAAACTGAAAGACATCATAAAAGCTAGATTGCATAATAAATCAACATTTTGACAAATTATTGCTTATAAATATTTGGGGGTTTTTTCTTCAACCACTAGTGGTTCCCGATACGCTCCCTTGGTTGAACAGAGAGTTTGAGTTCATTTTAAATATTGTAAAATTGAATTGATTTTTCTCTGTGCGTGTGATATTGGAAATGAAAGCCAGGTGCTCTAACACCTGGTTACCTCCCCATTCCTTTTTATTTTCTTACTTTAAAACAGAGTATCATCACCCAGTTGCTCAGGCTGGGCTTGAATAGGCAGTCCTCCTGCCTCAGCCGTTCCTGGAGTTAGCCTTCCAGCAATTAGCTGAGTTGCTCTTTTTAATCTTGGTTTGAAGTGTTAACTTTCTTATTATCATTTGGATAACTGAGTCTCCAACTGCAAATTCATATGAAAGTGAGCATTGCCCATATAAGATCAATTTGAGGCATTTAAAAATACTGTGTGTTTTTTTTTTGTAAAGGTATTTCATCCTATCAGTTACTGAATTATGAAGATGAGTCAGATGTTTCACTCTATGGACGTCGAGGGAACCATATTGTAAATGACGTTGGGATTAATGTTACTGGATCAGATTCCATTGCAGTAAAAGCTTCATTTGGTGTGGTTACCAAACATGAGGTGGAAGTATCAACATTACTAAAGGAAATTACTACGCGGTCAGTATAATATTATACTGACCTAATACATTACTTTTAATATATTATACTGTCCTAATATATTACTTTATTTTCATTAAAGATTTTAATTATATAAACTCTATTGCAAAGGATACTTGCAATATTCATGTGATACAATACAAATGTAATTTTCTTGCTTGATTTGTTTGAAATACTACAAAAGAGTATAGCCAAACTTTAGGTCAGAGTAGACATACAAACATCATTTGGCTTAAAGAAAGATTTTGCTTCCATAAAATCACTACGGTTCTGTACAAATTCACTAAATTATAAATTAATAAATATTAAATGTTACAGAATCTTGTGAATGTATTTTTTTTTTTAATTTTAGGAAGATTAACTTTGACCACAGCTTGATCCGACAGTCAAGGAGCAGCAGGAAAGCGGTGTTGTGCGTGGTCATGGAAAGCATTCGGACCACGCGCCAGTGTTCGCTGTCTGTGCACGCGGGCATTCGAGGGGAAGCCATGCGGGTAAAGCTCCTTCACTACCAAGTTGCCATGGGAACCGTGAAAAAGTACTCTTTACCATGAAACGTACACTTCGTCAAATGTTGAGATAAAAGCGCTGTAGTTGTATAGGATTTTCCATAGGATTGGTACGTTTCAGAGTATGAAAAAACATGAAAGAAAACGTATATTCTGGGCCGGGGAGTTGGCTCAGTGGTTCTGGCGCCTGTCTTACAAGCGCAAGGGCCCGGGTTCGATCCCCCGTGACCACATAACAATACTGGGCGTGGAGGCTCACCACCACAGCAACCAGTATCACATACCACAGTGCCGGGCGGGGTGGCTCAGGCCTGTATCCCAGCACTTGGGAGGCAGAGGCAGGAGGATTGCTGTGATGTGAGTTTAAGGCTGAGCTCAGGGCCAGCGTGAACCACAAAGCGAGTCCCTGTCTCAAAAAAACCAAAAAAAGGAAAACGTATATTCTAAACAAATGTAATATAACACAAATAAAACACTAAGCTTTGTGAAATATGTGCGTACTGAAACTCCCGCGGTTACTATTTCAGCGCTGTTTTTTTTAGGTGTTTTTTTTTTTTTTTTTTTGAGACAGGGTCTCTCTGGCCCTGAGCTCAGCCTCAAACTCACATCACAATCCTCCTGCCTCTGCCTCCCGAGTGCTGGGATTACAGGCGTGAGCCAACACGCCCGGCACTGTGGTATGTGGTACTGGTTACTGCTGGGTGTGGGTTTCCACACCCAGTATTGTTATGTGGTTACCGGGGAATCGAACCCAGACCCTTGCACCTGCAAGACAGGCGCTGGAACCACTGAGCTAACTCCCCGGCCCTCAGCGCTGTTTTAAGAATAAAAATTAACAGTGCAGGTTGGATTCTTTGCTATTATTGTGAAGTAATGTAGTTCATACTTCAAATTTTTAAAAATTGAATTATTATTTTGTATTCAAATATTTTTTCTAAATTAATGTTAGCAATGGCCAAATGTGCTTCTTAAATGATTGGAAAATTAATTTTAAACTCAATTTTTGTATTATTTATCCTTGTCACTCATGACTCAATAGAACAAAACTGATTCTTATATAGGGCTAACTGATAATTTTTTGAAGTCTGTACAAATCAAAGTTCTGCTTAGTACTTATATTTAGCCATCTGCCAGGTTCTGATTATCATTGGATTTGGAAGTAGAAGTATCATTACTAGTAGAAGTATTATCACCGGAAATGGAAGTAGAAGTATCATTACTAATGGAAATTACTAAATGATCGTATATAATGCTGTTGCAAACTGAAGCAATTTGATTGTTTTGGAAAATAAGTTGATGATTGTTTTTGGAAAGCTGCAGAAAGCTGGGGTGGGCATGTTGGAGCAACAGACAGGCTTGACTGCAAACTTCACTGTAGCACTTGAACACACTTGCTTTCTAAGGTTTGCAAATGAAAAAAGCCACATGCTTCTACCGCAGACAGCAGTGCTGTGGCAGTGGCACTAATCATTGATTTCAGTACCAAAGAAAGAGAAAAAGTGGAACAGTCTTTCACAGTACAAATCCTGAGTCCATGTTGAACCACTTGGATCTCTGCCAAGTTTAGTTCAAGTGGAGTAATTCTTTGTGAGTGTTTTTGTTGTTGTTTTGCTTTGTTTTGATAGAATTGTAGGAGATATTTTGTTTTTTCAAAAAGCTATCCTGACATGTTAGGCTCTTTAATAATGTTGGTTTATTTTAGTTTCATTTTATGGATGAACAGAATCCCAAGGGAAGAGACAAAGCTATTGTTTTTCCAGCACACACAACCATAGCTTTCAGTGTTTCTGAGCTCTTCATTTACCTGGATGGTGCCTTTGGTGAGTAAAATGATCTACCTAAAAAACAAATTATTGTAGTTTAAAGAGAATTTAGTAAGTCTAGTAATGATAAAAAAGTGATGCTTTCAGGACTGCCAATCTTATTTTGGGGGTCAAAGAGCTGGGAAAGGTCGTCTTGTGCCTACTTATCCAGGGTCTCTGTTCTGCTGCTCGGTCAAGGCTGTATGTAGACCCTCCGTGACTCCACTTGCAATATAGCTAGGCATAGAAATTTATTCTACCAACAACATATCCCTTGGCTCACCTGAGGAAATAACCAATCCCTTTCTGATAGTTTGGAATGTGGCAAAGAGGAGTATGGGGATAGTAAGGTTCCTGAAGGGTCATGTTGCCCCTACCAGGACACCCCAAGGATAACTCTATTTATTTCACTTTTACCTAATAACACCTTTTAACTCCTCCTAAAAAGCAACTTAAGAAATACAAATTCTTCCTTCAAAATTGTTATCCAGTTTAATATTTTCATATAGTTTCTTTAACTTTCTATATTGTCATCTTGTGTAACACTTTTGTGCAACTCTAGTTTTAAGGTTAGTTAACTGAGGTAAGCCCAAGTATAACCCAAAAGACCAGGCAAGGGAGCTCCTGACGGTAATTTATAAATACTTTCACACGTTTCTGTGCATTTCTGAAGGTCTGTGCAAGAAGGGAATCAGATGTTGAGAAACAAAAATGCATTATAAGTAAAGTCCATTTGGAAACTTTTGGGTACAGGCTTTTATACTTACATTGATTGTTGGGAGAAGTTCAAACTCCTATCCACCAAAATCTAAAATATACATAAACTTTGAACTGTGTATTCAGGAATTCACCCTACAGAGTGCTTACACATAGGTGAATTGATATGCATATAAATGCATATAAGCATATTTAGTTCTTTATAGCAAAAGATTCTAAATAAGTTTTTTTTAAAAAAGGTTTTTTTAAGACGGGGTCTTGCTGTGTGGTTCAGGCTGGCCCTGAGCTCAGCCTCAAAATCACATCACAGCAATCCTCCTGCCTCTGCCTCCCAAGTGCTGGGATTACAGGCGTGAGCCCCCACACCCCGCACTGTGGTATGTGGTACTGATTGCTGCTGGGCGTGAGTCTCCACGCCCAGTATTGTTATGTGGTTACCGGGGGATCTAACCCAGGCCTTTGCGCTTGCAAGACAAGCGCTGGAACCACTGAGCTATATCCCTGGCCCCAATCTTAGACGGATTTGTAAAAACAGTGATACAGGGGCCGGGGAGTTAGCTCAGTGGTTCCGGCGCCTGTCTCGCAAGCGCAAGGACCCGGGTTCGATTCCCCCGTAACCACATAACAATACTGGGTGTGGAGACCCACACCCAGCAGCAACCAGTACCACATACCACAGTGCCGGGTGTGGTGGCTCACGCCTGTAATCCCAGCACTCGGGAGGCAGAGGCAGGAGGACTGTGATGTGAGTTTGAGGCTGAGCTCAGGGCCAGCCTGAACCACAAAGCGAGACCCTATCTCCAAAAACCTAAAAAAAAAAAAAAAAAACAAAAAAACAGTGATACATCTGTACAACAGAACACTATGAACACAGTAAGCATGAGGTAGCTCGATAGAAGCTAACATGAATAGTATGTAAGCATTGGAGCTAACAGATTTCATGCATATGTATACATACATATTCCTTTACAGTTTCAAAATAAATGGAGTATTTTGGGAAGTGTGGGTAACAGTCCTCTGGAGCGGACTAGGTAGGTGCAGGGTAGACTAAACGCATTTGTCACTGTAGCTCCCTTTGAACTCCGAATTTTGTATAATGTGAATGTATCTTTTCAAAGAGTGTAAAATTTAGCTTACAAGAATATAATAAATGGCCCATACCAGAATTCATTGTCCCTATAAAATACTCAAGAAAGTAGTTTTTCAAAATTATAACATCTTTTCAAAATTGTTTTGTAGACCTTTGTGTCACTTCAGTGTCAAAAGGAGGATTTGAAAGGGAAGAAACGGCAACATTTGCACTACTCTACAGATTGAGAAATATACTGTTTGAAAGAAGTATGTCCTTTGAAGAATATTTTGAATGAAATTTTTCTTCCTGGGTTAAGAGATGAAGTTATTTATTCAGTTCCCATCTGTTGAGGGAAAACTTTAACAGCCGAGTCATTTCATGACTGGTGGTACACCTGTCTATGCCTGTATATATAAACCTGTATCTATGTCTATCATGCAGTCTGGCTGGTACGTTTTTATTTTGACTTCCAATGCATTTGTTTTTGCTCTTTTAGATCGAAGAGTGATGGATGCCATTTCTCGCTCACAGCTTTACTTGGATGATCTTTTTTCTGACTACTATGACAAGCCTCTCAGCATGACTGACATCACACTCAAGGAAGGGACTCACATCCGAGTAAACTTGCTCAATCACAACATTCCTAAAGGGCCTTGCATACTCTGTGGAATGGGGAACCTAAAAAGGGAGACAGTCTACGGCTGCTTTCAGTGTTCTGTGGATGGACAGAAGTATGTGAGACTTCATGCAGTCCCTTGTTTTGATATTTGGCACAAGAGAATGAAATAAAATGAAAAATGGGGGCTGGGGATTTAGCTCAGTGGTCCCGGCGCCTGTCTTGCAAGCGCAAGGACCTGAGTTAGATCCCCGGTAACCACATAACAATACTGGGCGTGGAGACCCATACCCAGCAGCAATCAGCACCACATACCACAGTGCGGGGCGTGGTGGCTCACGCCTATAATCCCAGCAATCAAGAGGCAGAGGCAGAAGGATTGCTGTAATGTGAGTTTGAGGCTTAGCTCAGGGCCAGCCTGAACTACAAAAGTGAGACGCTGTCTCAAAAAAGAAAAAATGAAAAATGAATACACTTTGTTGGTCTTTCAAGTAAGTGAATTGGTAATTGTGCCATAAACCTTCCATAAATCACCTACATTTGCTTTGATGAGTTAAGGAGACAGAACAAACTGAAAGTCCGTATAGGTATCATTTTCCCCTTCTATAAAGTGCAGATAATGACATTATGGTTTACCCTATAAATTACCAGGAAAACTAATAACACTGTTTATAGCAAAAATATTTAGATATAAAATTCAAAATATGAAGGCAGGGGATTTAGCTCAAATGGTACCATACCTACCATGGAAGTATAAGGACCAGAGTTTCATCCCTGGTACTGCCAAAAAAAAAAGAAAGTTCAAAATATAGATGATCATTTAAAAATTAGTTACTTTATAATCACTTGGTATTTAACCTATTTTAGATAACTTATTTCTATAAGTAAAGGATTTTCTAAATATATCATTTTTATTTTTGTGGTACTGGATATTGAGTACAGGTCCTTGTATATGTTAGGCAATTGGTCTCCCACTGAGCTATAACCGCAGCTCTTTTTAAATTTTATTTTGGGATAGTTTTCTCACTAAGATGCCAAGGTTGGCCTTGAACCTGGGATTCCTCATGCCTTAGCCTCCTGAGTAGCTGGAATTACAGGTGTATGCTTCCAAACCTGGCTTATCAATTTTATTCTTATTTGGATTCTAACGTAACATTTAAAGACAGCTCTTTTATGATCCTTTAATTAGTGTCCTGGCCTTGGTAAAAGGAGAAAAATTTATTAATGTTTAATATAATTCTAAATGTTTAATTGCAGTATCAAATTAAAAATACTGAGCTCAGTAAGGAACTTCATGTGCATAGCTAACAGGTTGACTGATACTGTCCTTGTAAAATTCTATTGTTATTTTAAAGTTAAGAGGGAGAGGACATATGTATGTCTTTGAAAATGAAAATTTGTAACCATCCTTCACTGTTAATGATAAGAATGTTATGCTATGAAGTGTTGTAAAGAAAGAGATATCTAAAGAAAGGGAACTGGTAGCTAAGAAATTCCATGGCATTGGTTTAAAACTATGAAGACAAAAAGTCAGAGATGGTAGATATCTAATAAAGGCCAAAGAGAAGGCAGAGAGAGAGCCCACACAGAACAATTTTAGGACGAATAGCCCTAAATGCTGCTATAGGAGGTAAAAAGTCTTTGGTCTGGTCACATATCTTCAAATATTTCCCATTAAAACAAAGACTCAAGGACAGAAGCTTGTATCAAAAAAGTACAGACTATGTTGAGATTCCTTGTGGGACACAGATATACAACCAGTATCTTCCTTCATGTGTACTACAAGGCAGACACTTTAGTCCTGATTTTTGTACCCTACTATCCATAATGTTTTGAAATGAATAAATGAATTAAGTGTTATTTCCTGGGCTCCTACTGAATTTTTCTTTTCTTTGAGACAGGGTCTTGCTTTGTGGTTCAGACTGGCCCTGAGCTCAGCCTCAAACTCACATGACCCGAGTGCTGGGATTACAGGCGTGAGCCACCACGCCCGGCACTGTGGTATGTGGTACTGTTTGCTGCTGGGCGTGAGTCTCCACGCCCAGTATGGTATGTGGTCACCGGGGATCGAACCCGTGTCCTTGCGCTTGCAAGACAGGTGCCAGAACCACTGAGCTAACTCCCTGGCCCTCCTACTGAATATTTGTAACATATTAACACCTAAAATATTAGATCTTTATATATTTACATGTGCTGTTAAGGTTAGAGTTGGGAAGAGTTTGCAGATTTTGGTATATGCTGAGGGGAGATTACTGGCCACCGGAACACAGGTCCACTCCAAAGTGCTGCAATTAGTGTTTACAGAATAAAGCAACAGGAAATGCAATCATATTTTTCTTTAGAGTTAAATTTGCAAAATAGCCTTACATTTATTATACCAAAATTACATGTATTGTGGAATTATCATCTGATAGGAGAAAAGTAAAAAAAACCACAAGATTAGGAAAAGTAAATTGTTCTATGGGTAAAGTACAGTAAATGGCTAAAAATACACTATAGTTCATCATGTTGGTACACATTGTATTCCTTGGGAGAAATGAAGCCATTGCCGTCATGGTCATTCTTCTTAAAAAAATCTTCTAAAACTGCATTCTGATATGACTTGTCACGGGGCTTCTCATCTTTTTCAAATTCTCTTTCCAAGTAATGGCTTACCTATGGGGTCCAAATGACATTTCCTTAATAAAAGGTATCATATCACAGGTTTTCAGTAAATTTCAAGAATGTTTACAATAATGCAATGCATATCCAAGTCTACTTATCTTACATGATACAAAAATTCTGAAAAGCTATTTGAAGCTTTAATTTTATAAGCTTTGAAGCAATTTTTAAAGAGAAATAGGCACTTGTGTTTGCTAAGGATGATTAACTAAATGCTTTCCAATAATCTACACTATTCATATTATCAAAGAAAAATCATTCTTAAGAAGTTCCACTAATGTATAAAATTTACATGAGCATTTCTATACCTTTTAAAACTAATGATTATGTTATATAATCAATAAAATTCAAACATAGATTTTTGAACTAAACTTTAATTTTATTTTTTCCCATGCTTCCATATCCCATTCTCCAAATCTACCTAGGAGAATCTAATAATGTCAAGTAAAGAACAGGCATTCTTATGTATTATTTCTTTATGTACTATATGAAGAAATTTTCCTATGCAAAACCAAAATAAAGCATTATGGAAATGGTAGCCACTAGCTACACATGACTTCAAAGCACTTAAAATGTAGCTACATCAAATTGTATTATGTTTATATCTAGATTGCTCTCCCCCATACCTCATGTGCTCATAGGTGGAGCTTTTAGAAAAGACTGGATCATGTGTGTGATACTAAAGAAGTCCACTACTGGTTTAGCATAGTTCTGAGCATGGGTGATGGACTGACTGAAGCAGGAAGACTCATTTTGGGTATAGGTGGCATGAACCAATAGGCTGGTAGTCTGGACTGACTAAAAAGGGTAAGAAGCAAGTTTCACTGCTACCTGCCCGCTGCGTTATGAACTGTTTTTCCTCTGTATGCCCCTCTGCCAGTCCACCCTGCCTTGGAGCCAGCTGACTATGGACTGAAACCTCTGCAAACTGTGAGCTAAATAAAGCTTCCTCCTTCAACTTGTGGGTGGCAGGTATTTGTCTCAGATATGAGATGTTATTGTACATGTAAAATACATGAAAGTTTTTTTTTTTTTTTTTTAGGTCTTTTGAGACAGGGTCTCGCTTTGTGGTTCAGGCTGGCCCTCAGCTCAGCCTCAAACTCACATCACAATCCTCCTGCCTCTGCTTCCCGAGTGCTGGGATTACAGGCGTGAGCCACCACGCCCGGCACTGTGATATGTGGTACTGGTTGCTGCTGGGTGTGGGTCTCCACACCCAGTATTGTTATGTGGTTACCAGGGAATCGAACCCGGGCCCTTGCGCTTGCAAGACAGGTGCTGGAACCACTGAGCTAACTCCCCGGCCCGAAAGATTTTTAAAGACAATGAAAAGTATATCTCATTGATGATTTTTATATAGAATGCATTATTTTAGATATTCTGAGTTAAGATAAAATTTTGTATCTTTTTATTTTTTATTATTTGTGGTATTAGGGACTGCTTAGCTCAGACTACAGGTTTGTGCCAGTACATCTGACTTTCTTTTTACTTTTTATTTCTTTTTTCTTTTTGCAGTTACTGGGGATAAAATCCAAGGCCTTTCACAAGTGAGGCAAGCACTCTATCACTAAGCTACATCTCACTCCCTTTAGTTTAATTGATTTGAGGTTGAGTATAAGTTGCACTGGCTGGCTTCCAATTTGCCATTTTCTTGCGTCCGTTTCCTCTGTAGCTGGTATCATAAGTGTGTGCCCCTACATCTGTTTCTTTTTACATTTTAAAATGTGGTTACTAAAAGATTTAAAATTATGTGTATGGTTTAGTTACATTTCTATTGGTGAACGCTCACCTGCCTAATAACTAAAAGAGCAAAGCATACTCTCCAAGGCTGAGGTTTTAATCAAAAGCATTTTTGGACATTAGACTTAAACCTACATTACTGTTCTTGTGTAATTTTGGTTCTTTATTTTTGTGTTTTTTCCCCAATTAAAACTTAGCAATCTTATGTAAGTATAAAGAATTTAATTAGCCTAAAACATTCTGAAGTTTCTTAATAATATATATATGTATATTGCATATATATGTATATTGCATATATATATATATATATGTGTGTGTATATATGTATATTTGTGTGTGTGTGTGTGTGTGTGTGTGTGTGTATGTGATATTGAGGGTTGGACCCAGAGCCTCCGCTTTGAGCTACATCTCCAGCCATTTGTATGTGTTTTGTGTTTTAAATTTTGAGACAGGATCTTGCTGACTTGCCTAGGGTGGGCTTGAACTTGTAATCACCAACCCTCAGCTTTCTCTGGTTACAGGTGTTTACCGGCATTCCTAGATTTAAATTAACTTTAAATGTGAGCTGATGCTCAAAATCTTTCTTTTCTAGTACACTGTAATACATGGGTTTAACAAGGTGATGGGCAAGAACATATATTAATTTTGCTAGCAATGTGTTGCACACTATTTCTACTTAATACGTTAATAAAATATAGCACCTGCCCTCCACTCTGCTTATATTGTGGAGAGTGATACGCAAAGCTAACTTGTAATCTCCACTGTAAAGATAACACATCAACAAGTTCTGTTTACAGCAGATGTTTACCTTTTGCTGAATACTGACCAAAACCAAGAAGTAATTAAGACCAAAAGGTGGGTGGTAAAAAGAAGTAGGCGTGGGTAGATTACTGTTAAGATACTCTGTTAAGCTTGCTGTATAAAAGGCCAAGAGAAAATAAACTAGGCACATTCCCCACTGAAAACTCAGCTCTCAGCATTGCTAGGTACCCTCCCGACTCTTATCTCTTGTCTGTCTTTTTTCTCAGTCCCCACTCTCCCATTCAGAAACTGTCTGACAGGTGATGGCTGGCTCCATCGTTATATGAAAGAAATAACTTACTAAATATTCCTAATTATTAAAGAGAGAAACTTCTTTCAAATCTAGGCTTTCTATGTATTGGACGTGTGGTTGTAGGCAAGTAATTTAATCTGAACCTTTTACATTATCTGTAAAGAGAGGGAAACAGCTGTATAATTGGTTTAATGTGAAGGTTAGCTATTGTTATTTTGGCTTATGAATATCACTCTTACATGTCTGGTAATATGCAAATGATATCCAATAGACCCTAGAAGAGAAACTGTAGCTAAGTGGTTCACTGGCTTGCATTTTCTCTACTTTTACTTTCTAATGTCTGGGAAAATTCATATTCCAGAGTACACCTCTGGATGTGTCTGTGGTAATGAATGGACCATGTGTACTGTGTGAGCTTTTCGTGCCATGTGAATGTACCCCTAGCCGCTGTTCATTCTAAGGAGGGTTTTGAACAGCCAGCAGAGAAGTGCACATTTGGAGCAGTTCTCCACTCACTGCTTTTCTTCTCAAGGCACAGGGGAGTCCTTCCTACTCTTCCACTTTGTCCAACAAGGGTGTCTCAGAGGAAGGGAGTACTAAGTCCTGCGGAGGAAGTGTAATTGGATGGGAATAGTATTGGAGGAGAGAAAAAATTAAAAGGACTTACTCTTTACTTGAAGTCAGAGACCTAGCTGCCTTTTACTGCATTCTTAGATGGTAGTGTTATGCATCCTGAACTGTCTCCAAACCAGAAGGGTCATTTTTTAAATTATTGACTTTATTGGTACATTTCATACATATACTATGATCACACTCGACATTGAGAATTTGTACTTGTATATGACAAATATTGATTCTCACTTTTCCCCTTTCCCCTGCCTTCCCTACAAACCCCATCCTCTATATACATAGCTTTGTTTCCTTTTTTTTTTAACTATCAAATTTTTTTCTTTCCCTTCCTTACTTTTACCTACCCAGCCTTTTTGTCTCTCTTAATTAGATTTGGTTTGAAATTTGTTTTATCTGCAAATAAGACAGCCACTCTTTTTTTGTGGTTTTTCTGGCACATGGGAAATTGTTTTCTATCCTTTTGCTTTCACTCTATGGATTTCTTTCTGAATTAGGTATTTCTTGTGTAAGTATATTCTTGGATCTTGCTTCTTTTGTTTTAGTTTTTTAAAACTGATTTTATTGGTACATTTTATATGTACATTATGACCTTGCTTCTTACTCCATTCTGCCAGTCTGTGCCTATTAATTGGTGCACTGAGACCAGTGACATTAATGGTTATAACTGCTATGTACTGATTTAGCCCTGTCATGCTGTTTTCTTGTTCTTGTCTTTTTCATTATTTGCTTTTACCCCTTTCCACTCAGTTTCTTGCCTTGACAATGAATTTACTCTGGTGGGTCTCATGGGATTGTGACAATCATTGTCTTTTTCTACTATATTATTTAGAATTTTTTGGAGTACAGGTTTTGTATTCATGAAATTTCTTAGGTGTTCTTTGTCAGGGAAGTATCTTATTTTGTCGTTAATTTTGAAGGATAGTTTTGCAGGCAATATCAATCTAGGCTGGAGTTTGCTTTCTTTTAGAGTGTGAAATACCTTATTCCAGACTCTTCTTGACTTGAGTATTAGTGCTGAGAAGTCTGCTGTGATTGTGATGGGCTTTCCTTTCTATGTGATTTGTTTCTTTTCTCTGACTACTTTCAAGAATTGTTTCTTCTGTTGGATTTCTGGAATCTTGATTATTATATATCTAGGTGTAGATTTTTTAGATTATAGCTACTTGGAGTCCTATATGCCTCACTTATATGTATGTCAAATAATTTTCCTTTTCCTTTAAAGTTTTCTGCCATTATTTCTGTAAACAGGTTTTTTTAGTATCTTTTGCATTGTCTCTTGTTTCTTCACTGACACACAGTCTTATGTTATTCTTTTTTGTATCATTTAGCAGCTGCTAGATTGATCTGTGGTCCCTTGCTATTTTCCATAAATTATTCCTTTCCTGTACAGTCCCAGTACTGGCTGGAATTCTATCTTCTATGTTTGATATTCGGTCTTCACATTCATTCATCCCATTAGCCAAACTTTCATTGGAATTTTTCATTTCCTAGAAATCTGTTTGAAGCTGTGTAACAGATTTCATTACTTTTGTAACTGAGGTTCTATCATGCTCCTGATATTTTCTGTAGTGTTATTAATCATATTCTCCACTTTGGACACTATCTCTTTTTATCTGAGAGATTATTTCTGATTTCCATTTTACTAGATCCTCTTTTGAGAACAGCTGAGAGAGTCCTCATGTTTGAGCTTCAGTTTTTCCTATTCCCATTTTCTCTGGTTTCTCCTGTGGTGATGATCTTTGTCTGGGTTTTAAAATTTTTTTTCTCATTTTATTTTGTTGTTGCTGCTGTTGATGTTTTTGGTTTAATTCCTGGCCTGCTGTCTAGGCAATGTTTAATGCATGTCTCTTCTTAATATCTGGAACCCTTAGCAGATGGCTACTTCTTGGGTTGTCCTCTTTGGATATGAGACCATAAGTGGTCTCATTTCTGGCAGACCATGGAAGGTACTACAGTCAGTATCATCAATTGCATCAAACACAGCACAGGAAATGACAAGTTTTAGCACTTACAATTCTGATACCTTTATCTTTATGAGTAAGATCTGTGACCATGTGCCAAAATTTAGAACTAACCAGAAATATGTTTACAACATACAGGTTCATCATCCTTTGGGAATAAAGGGTCACCAGAGAGTTGGGAGGGTAGAGAGATAGAAGGAGAGAAAGAGAGAGAGAGAGAGAGAGAGATTAGATATAGGGTTAGAGTTGGGCCTGGGATTTAGCTCAGTGGTTCTGGTGTCTGCCCGGCAAGCACAAGGTTCCAAGATCAATCCCTGGTAACCACATATCACAATGCTGGGTGTGGTGGCTCACACCTGTAATCCCTGCACGGAGGATTGCTGTAAGTTTGAGGCTAGCCTGGGATACATAATGAGTTCAGGATGTACCTGAACTACAAAAATGAGACCCTGTCTCAATAAAATTTAAAAAAAAAAAAAAAGAAAGAAAAGAAAAAAGATATAGGGTTAGAAGATATATAAAAAGCACACAATCCTTGAGAAACTGATAGGGGCTATAGGACAAAAGCAACAGAAGGAACAAATCCAAAACTGAACAGACCAACAACAGCAGGATTACTAGAAATTATATTCACCCTCCTTAATAGTATAGAAGAAAGAAAGAGTAGGGAAGACTGAAATGCAGTAACTTCTGGGAAGTGATACAGACTGGAAGACAACAGAGGATGAAGGAACAAAAGAAGAATAGGGTACCCAGCAACAACAGGCTAACAGGAAACTTTTTTCCTTCTCCTGTAAAAATAAGAACAGTTGAGAAAAAGAAAAAACTTGTATCTGGACAGATGCAGCAATAAGAGAGTAGAGAAATGAAGAATGACAGAAAAGTCAGAAAAAAGAACAATAGCAACTAAAAAACAAAGCCAAAAACACTACAAAAGGGCCCTCGTTGGTGTGGGTCTGCTGTTTCCTACAGATAGTTTGGGCAATAGCAGACAGATTAGAGTTGACTACTCACAGGGAGACAGTTGTCTTCCCTAGTCTAGGTCCTGGCTATAATGCCTGGGTAGAGTTCTTGAACTAGTTCAGGACTGATTCCGCGAATTTACCAATGGCTGCAGTCAACAGAATTTCTTTCCTCTTCTAGTGGGTGTTTTTTCTTTGTGGCAGATAAGGAAGTCATGTACCAAAGGTCTCTGCTTAAGTCCCAGCACTGCTGCCTCACTTATTCAGTGGGTGCAGACAAGTAAATGGATTCTCTGGGGGCTCTTTCCCATGTCCCAGTCCCATGAGAGGTTGGGACCCAGGCTTCAGTGCGGGCAGACAAGAGGACAGAGTTTCTGTGGGCTTTCCCTTCCCATGTTGGTTGTTCAGGAGCTCAGAGCCTGAGGAATGTAGGGAAGGTGGGCCAGTCTAGTGACAGAGGTCTGCCCTAGCAGGAGTGGCACTTCCTCAGCCTGGGTAGATAAGTAGATGGAGTTTATGCAGGGTCCTCTTCCTGCATTGGTCGCAAGAGAGCTCAAGTGGACCACTCAGTTTAAGCAAGAGCACAGACTGCAGAACTAAGTAGCACTAGACTTCAATAAAATAGCCATTATCTCTGAACAGCCATTATGGAAGTTCCCTAAGAGAGGCTGAGTATGCACAGGTTATGAGCATAGTGCTGGAGCTAGACTTCTAGTTTATAATTCTGGTTTTGCCACTTAAGAGTTATGTGAGTTTTTAGGTTATTTAATGTGTCTGAGCATTTTCCCCCTCTATAAAGTGAAGATCATAACACCACTTATGCAATAAATTATCATGAAGATTAAATAAGTTTGTATACGCTCATTTGTTTATTATAGTATCTGGTATTGAGAAAGTATGAAAATGTGCTATATTATTACTGTTACAAGATCTGTATGAATCCTTCAGTTCATATGAAAGGTTGAGATATAAAAATGAGGTGGCTGAACCCTGGGCTTCTGTTTGCTGCCTTTCTAGCCTAACTAACTCAAATTCTCACTAGGTCTTCTTATAATCTCTCCTAATTCCCACAGTCCTCTGAGGTGGGAATTATGTGTCCTGTTAAAAATTCTTCCTGTGCTGCTAGAAAAAGAGATCCACTCCTGTATGCTAGAAACTAGAGAGCCCTGTAAAGATGAGTTGTTTGGAATTTTAATGACTATTCCTACAGGAAGAAAGGCAGTTGAATTGGATGAATCTGAAGTGGTCAGAGCCCACATTATTTAGGATTAAAAATAATATTTGCAACACAGATGCATCTAAATCATAATGAAAACATTAGATGGTATACATTAAATTTGAGTTACCTCAGTTTTAGAAAGTTGCCTGTCATTGTCTGCATCTATCTCTTTAAATGTTTCGACACTCCGGGGTCCTTTGGTTATAGCATAAAGTTCAATCTCAAAAATCAATGTTGCATCAGGCGGAATCTTGCTTTCTGCTAAAAGTATAAATTTTAAAGTTTAACTTACATGAAGATATATTTCAAAAATTTAGTCATGAATAATCATAATAGTACTATGATTATATTATTTCACATTTGTTGTAACTGCTTTCTCATACTTTTAGAAAAAAATTGTCTTAACATTTTTTTCTTTTATTATAAAAACTTTTCAGGAATTTTTTTCCATATCTAATTGGTTCAAAAGACCTACAGGCTCATTATTTCATGATTAAATTAAAAGAAATACAAATCATATAATATTTATTAACATACCCCATCATTATAAGAGAGGTGATACAGAGATTAAATATATGAGCAAAAAAAGTTCAAAGTGTAGATGAATAACCTAGAAAATTGTTTTCTACACTTATTGGGAAGTATAAATATAACATAAATATCAATATGTCTGGTTTTCAAAGTCTTTATAGACATTAAAAAGTAAATACAATGACAAAGAAAACCCAGAAACAATTGTACCAAGACATTTTGAATCACGATAAAAATATAAGCAGTAAACTGAATAGTTCTCTTTAATAAAATTAACCTTTTAATTGATATCACAGATGATTATAGTTAGCCATAGTTTATTTCACAGATAACTATTTCATAAAAATATCTTGCCAAGGGGCAGCAGGTATCACCAGTAGATCCACAGGGAATCACACAGTACGTATATATGATGGACACAGATGGACACAAATTATTTATTTTAAAAGTTGTTAGGTTTGTCCTTTGAAAGATGTATCCATTTCTTTTATGAAGCAAAAAATTCTTGCTCAGGTGTTTAGTCCAAAGAGAAAAGGGTTTTTTGCAAGTTGCAGTCAAAGGGGAAGTAGATCAGCAACTTCCAAACCCAGGACATAGAAAAACTTCCCAAGTATCATGTGACTAATGTGGAAGTCCTGGTCTTCTGCCCATATATTACCTGACTTGAGTATAAAAAAAGCTAGAGATTGATTCAATGGCTTTACAAAAACCATTTTTATTCTGTCCATTTATAATCACCTTATGAAAGAAAAACAGCTTTTCCTGGTGATAAACATATACTCAAAAGTAAGGCCCTCTTCCCCTCCGAGTGACTCTCTCCTTCCTTCCTTTCCTCCTTCTCCTCCACCTTACCTCCTCCTCCTTTTTGCATTGGGGAGTGAACCCAGGGCCTTTGTATTTAGCTACATCACCAACTTTTTAACAAATTTTGCAACAAGTTTCACTAAATCACTAAGTAGTCAGACTGGGCTTGAGCATGTGATATTCTTGCCTCAGCCACCTACAGCATTGGGATTACAGGCATGCACCATCATCATGTCAGGCTCAAGATTTCTAAAGAAAAAATACTACAGGTACATACATACATACTTTCTGAATAATTCTACCAGAAAACACAAAGATATAACCAGCTAGTTTTTCTTTTCTTATAAAAATTTATAAAGTGTGAAAAGAAGAAATATTTATATACACATTTGCTATAAAGTTACTTATTTTACAGAAGCAGATTAGAGGAGTTAATGTAAAGAATCTATACATACCACATGTATCATTAGTTAAAGTGCTAAAAGTCACATGCATTTCAAGACATGCAGGCGAGTTCTGTGACATAAGGCAAGGACATGTTGCAGAGGAAAGACTTCTTCAAGTATTACCTAAAATACAGTTACAGGCACAGCTAATGTTAGGTCTTAACAACTTATTGAAAGTTCATTCAATCAAGAAGTTGCTTGTGAAACAACTACATACAGTCTACTCCACAACTTTTCAAACAACTTAAGCTGTTATAGTGTAAATAAGCTTAGCAGCGAACTACATTTCAATGAACCTAACTTTTGGGGGCCTCACTTTCCATATGTGTGAAATGAAGGCACTTGTGTTACTACCTCAGAGAATCATGTTATGGTGGATCTAAAATGTCCCCCCAAAGACTCATGTATTGAAGATTTGATCTCTGATACAGAAATGTTTAGTTGTTTACCTATATCACTTTGCTTAAAATGGCCTCAATTTAATGATAGCATTTTTAGGTGAGTATCGCATTTAGGAGAGTATAGCATTTTTAGGAGAGTATTGCACTTTTAGGAGAGTAACCTATCTTCAAATTTCTTCTCTCTCACTACAAATAAAAACAGGATATACAAAGTAAGATACCCTTCACAACCCTTTACTTGTTTATTTACTTACTGTGGTGTTGAGAATGGAGTCCAGGGCTTTGTATGATTGGCAAGCAATCTATCATTGACTTATATTATAGGCATGAGCCACCATGTCCAGTATTGTATGTGGTTATGGGGAATCAAACCAGGGCCCTTGTGCTTGCAAGACAGACACTGGAACCACTGAGCTGAATCCCCATTCCCCTAGGAGCTATTTTGATGAGACTGTTGAATGATTCACAGAATGTACTGAAATGAGGCCATCGCCATCAGGCACCATCTCCTCAGGAGTGTGAGGGCTGACTGGGCTTGTGTCACTGATCTCTCTCTCTCTCACTGGTGCTGGAAAGAACAGTGAGGGAATCACAACTCTTACTGAAGAAACCACAGAAGAGCCTCCGAAGACTAAGGCTTCAGTAAAACTGTGGCATTTCTACAAAATGTCTGGGAATAGCACAGTTCATCTTTACGTTTATTGGAGCCACCTCAAATTAAGCATGAACTGACTTCTTTGAGTCAGTCTACTACATTTCTGAAGCTAAATCTCATCACAGAAAATTAATCATGAATTATGTATGAAATATTTCAAGTAGGTGGAGTTAGCAAGGCTCGTGACACAGGGAAGAGAAAAGATTCTTCCTGTACAGCTTTCATACAGCAATAGAGACCTAAGTGAGTATGTATCAAAGGAGGATTCACTCGCCTGTGGGGCTGCTTAAAATTTCCACTTCTATTTGGCAACACTTAATTTAGTAGCTTTAGAATAATTAATACATGCACATGATTCAGTATTCAAACAGCACACAATATTACAGTGAGAAGAAACCTCCTCACCCTCGGCCCTAGGCGCTCTTTCCCAACATTCATATGTCCTCAGATAACCACAGGTCCTTCCTGATACAGTCTGCGTAGACAGCTGCGTATGTGATAGTCACCAGTCTGTGCAAGTTACTCCGGGAGAGTGAGTAGTGTTTATTTCATGTCCAGAGCCTAGAATGTACCACCAGTGTCAGAGTCTGGCAACGATGCTCATTGAGTATTTGTTGCACTTCATTTTTCACATGCTAATGTGGATGGCTCCACTTTATTCTTTTTACTGGCTAAGAAGTGATACAATTACTTGTAACATAAGTAATTTCCTGCTGATGGACCTTCAGGTAGCTTCTTAGTCTTTTGCTAACAAACACAAATCTCGAGTAAATGTTCTTTTACATATACCTTTATGCAATCCTAGAAATGGAATTGGTCAGAGATGTGTGTAGTTTTTCTTTTGACAGATGTTATTTAAAAGACGAATGATTTACATTCTCAGCAATAAAGCAAGACATGGTTAGTCTTTCTGTGCCCCTGCTAACCTTTATATTAGTTAATCTGATGGGTGAAAAACGGTGTCTCACCTTCATTTTAATTTTCTTTCTCATAAGTATGAATAGAATTATTTCCATGAATTTAAAGGCTAGCTATATTTTATAACATAGTGCACCACTTTTTATGCATAAATGTGGCTGATTTCTAGGGTGAGGTCATTTTTCTTATTTGTTAACAGGTTCCTGTTGGCTTGTACCACTGGTGGTACATGCATGATTGTCCAAGCCACCCGATGGGGCTGACCCATGTCTGTACCACTGGTATTTTGGAGCCACTTGGCAGCAAGACATGAATTACAGCCCCGTTGTGAACACCTTACGAAGTATTACTTCTTATGTGTTCCAAACATTTTTCCCTCTAGTCTGCTTTATTTAAGCTTGTGGATTTTCTTGCTGTAGAGTTTTTTCTTTGGTTCTTTTTTAAATGATTATTATTGGTATATTTCATACATACCTTAGGATCATAATCAACATTGAGAATTTGTATCAGTACATGACACATCTTAATTCTCATTTTTTCCCATTCCCTCGCCCTCCCTACAACCCCCCGACCCTTATATACATAAGCTTTATTTCCTTTTATCTTTTACTATCAGATTTTTTCTTCCCCTTCTTTACTTACCCCTACAGAAGTTTTTGTTTTTTTTTAAAGCAAGATACTGAAAGAAAGAAGTTCATTCCTTCCATGTTCTAAGGCTTGCTCTGTATTGAGATAATAATGACTGACATTTTATACCTCAGAGGATCCTTTTACAGTGTTCTAATCCTGTCCCTTTTCTCTATAATCATCTTGTAGTTTTTTTGAATTTTATTAATTTAATTTCAATTCTTCTTACCAAACACCTGTGCTATCAACATTTAGGTAATAATAATGATGTAATGTATACATATAAATGTCCAAGGTAGCACTTGTAAAATATACACCATCATTGGACCAGGGAGTTAGGTCAGTGGTTCCGGCACCTGTCTTGTAAGCACAAGCGCTGAGGTTCAATCCCCAGTAACCATATACAATACTGGGCATGGAGACTCACGCCCAGCAGCAATTAGCAACACATACCACAGTGCCGGGTGTGGTGGCTCACAACTGTAATCCCAGCACTGGGAGGCAGAGGCAGGAGGATTGTTGTGATGTGAGTTTGAGGCTGAGCTCAGGGACAACCTGAACTACAAAGCAAGACTCTGTCTCAAAAAAAAAAAAAAAAAATATATATATATATATATTTTATATATATATATATATACATACACACACACACCATCATTATGAGTGTGCAGCTGTGTCAAGAGCTCTGATTAGAGACCTATGTTCCAGTGATGTCTCATTTTCTTCACAAGTAAATAGGACGGGACTGAAACAGATACAGCTTGGTTTCATGAACCCACTGATCCTGTGATTATTTCCTGTGTGATGTTTAATTTTGATTTCCTTTTATTTTTAATCATTGTAAAATATAATATAGGGTTCACTATCTTAGCTCTTTAAATTTACCCTTCAGTAGTATAAAGTGCAATCACAGTACTGTACAGCCAATCTCGAATTCATCTTGCAAAAGTAAAACCGTAGTCACTGATTAACACTTCTCTTTCGCCCTTTCCCTCGGGCAACCACCCTTCTACCTGCATCGGCAGAATTTCCCTCTTTTTTAAAACCGAATAATATTCCATCGTGTGCTTATGAACTCTTCTTTTGGGTTATTATGAATAATGTTATTATAAACACGGATGTACAAATACCTTTGAGAGTCTGCTTTCAACTCTCTCACGTATACACACAGAAGTTTATGACTTTCTTTTTTTTTTTTTT